>DF245010.1:10868-21683 GCA_000507305.1 Breviolum minutum Mf 1.05b.01 | reverse complement strand
ATATGTATAGACACGTACAACTACACAACTATGTTCGTTTATGTTTGCAGATGTCGTCAATGTTGTGTAGGCACGAGCGGGATCGATGAAGGATCAGCTCCAGATTTCTGTTAGATACGTAGAAATTGGTATTCTTCATAGATTCAGATGATGATATAGATGCAAATTAAATGGTTTTTAGACAAAGGTCTGAAAACACTCAAACCATGTCTCAAAGGCAACCATTTCCAAGCCAGCATGGTTCCACACGAAGTTTTTTCTGATCATGTAACTGACATGGGATTCACAATACCTTCATTTTTCCAGGGTGAAAGACTTGTTGACTAAAATAAGGTTAAATAAGGTTATCTCAACACATGGATGATGATGCACTCAACCAACGTATTAATCCATCCATTGCAATTGGTGCATTTGAGATGCTTGCTGCATGGGTTTTCATCTTGAGTTCAAAGAAAAGCATCACCCTTGCACCGTTGCTTAGATAGCGCCTTGCATTGCATGCAGAGCAGGCGGGTGGGATGGGCAGATGTAAACAGAAGCCACCAAGGAGGGGTGCTATCATGGAATATTCCATCGGGGTATTGCAATAGCATTCATTGAAAGAAACCCCCATCGTTTGGTTGCTGATTCATGTTGCTTCTAAATGTCCCTTAATGGCATGCTCCCTTCGTGTTTCCGACGTTTTTTAGCTCATGTTTCCATTTTGGGGATATACTTCGAATAGGACAAGTTGATAGATCCAAGACAGGTGGGATTGAGGGCCAATGAAACAGTACAAAGTTGGGGAAAGCTACCCGGCTTACTAGGTTCTGAAACCCATCTATCTGACAAGTTTCATTCAGCAATGAGCTGTAGAAGTGGCTCTTGGTGGATTGCTTCAGTCTCAATAACAGATCCTCAAAATGCCACCATTTTTAGTATGCACTTGGCAAACCTTTGGTATTTCCGTACCACCTCAATCCTTTTTTGAGTGTACGGTACTGGGAAATACTGGGAATATATACCCCCTGAAAACTAACGTATCATGTGAAAACTGATGCTTGGAAGATTTGGTCACTTTTTTCAGGGGACATGTTAATTTTCAGGGGGTACATATACATAAATACCTATGACACTGGGAGTGAAACTTTAGTAGTAAAATGAGATTGGTATACATTTCTCACCTTCGGCACATAGCTCCATCACCTGACCTGAATATTCACCCCGCAAAACAAGACAAGATGCTGAAAAGTCAGATCAAGAAACAATGGCAGCAACAACAAGGACGATAGCAGGAACAACAGCATCAGTATCAGCAATTTTTGTTTCCGGGGCAATCCCAAGTACTTTTCTCTGACGAGGAAGTCTCACATGGATGTGCGCAATGTTGTTGGGGGTCCTAAATCGGAGTGACCGGGTAGGGAAGACGTGCATGCCCATGTTGTATTGCGTTTTTTGAAAACCCAGAAGGATCACAAATTTCAGAGCGTGCTTTTAGGATCGGTGTTTGCCTTGCTTGGAGCCGATCGTGGTGTTGTGAACGAATATCTTATCATAGTTGCATTTTGGGCTACATGGTTTTTGTGGGCAACATATCCATATGACATCCATATGACATAAGTACATATATACATTGAACATCTTCCAGCCAACATAATCAGTCACATCAACATCATACTTGCAGCCGGTCGTTTCTTTGGAGACCCGCTCTTGTTAAAGGGAGAGATCTTCCATGGTAAAGGGTCCATTCTTGCAACTGAAGTCACCAGTTTTCGCCTCCCGTTAAACATGTCCTTCATGGTGAAGGAAATCTTCCTCAAGAAAATTTGGAACCATATGGAACTCTAGTGGTTGAAACTGGGCAAGGGTCAATTCGGAGTGGGGCTTAAATCAGCTTGGTGAAATTGGATGGTTTGATCCAAATAGTGAGACGCTTTGCAAATGACGCTTTGCAACGCTTCAAGGTTTAGTAGTAGGCCAAGGTGTCCTGCAAAAGATGTTCAAGGCCCCAATGGCAACAGTCCCACAAGAATCATCACTCGAATCATGATAGGGATCGGGACAAAAAAAGCTGAAAAAGTGACTGGTTTGGAGGGCTTCCGGATTTATCAGAGGCCAGACCAAGCAAGTGGAATCTGGCAAAATTAGCCTTGGTAGGCACGAAGAAGCTGTGCTATTTTTGGGGAGGTGTTCAGCGAGTCACAGTGTCGAGTCAAGAAAGGTGATAGCTTCAATTCATCGAAAATGTATGAAAATCTTTTAGAGTTTTATTCTTGAGGCCTTTCCAGCCTGTACGGATTGGATTTGGTAAAGACTCTCATCCCGAAAATGTGGACCAATTTGCTTTCTTGACCGCAGCTTCTTGGTTGGATTTCAATCTTGGAAGAACTCGGGACCACGGTCTGACACATTCGGGAAGTAGTTCGTTCGAGTAACTTGAAGGTATTTGATTGGAGATTCCTGAAACAATAGCAAAACCAGCATAGCAAGTCTCATCTTCTAAAAATGGCTATATGATTCTATATGGCTATGGTATGCTGTGGTTAGGTATGTTGAGCCATGCGGATCATCAACATGGAAGAAAGTTTGATCAATTTGAAGCTACCAGGAGAACTTAACTGCAGCGGTCATTCATCCCAGCAAAAGATAACATTTCTCTAGAGAAGGGGATAATTTTCTGAAACTATCTATATATATATATATATATATTTGGCACATGATTTGGCATGCAACGTTCTTCAACTTCATTCAACTTATTGCACCTCCTTCATCTTCACCATTTTCACCAGAGATTCCAGGCCCTGCCAGCGATGAGGATGGAAGTTGGAGCCTGAGACTGTTGAAAAGTTGGATGGTTAGATGATTAGATGGTTTTTATTTCAACAGGAGCCAGCTTTCCAAAACGTGTTGGTTTATTCTTTGATGAAAAATTCATGATGAGCTCATAGCAGAAGATAACTTAGGAGAACCATTGTGCTGGGTGATTTCAGCATTCGGAGCACTGATTGCACGATATTTGACTCATATCGTTGCACGGGTTGAAATCATGTTCAATGCAGGCATGGATTTCGTAAACCCTTTCCAGGGAAATCTCGAGATATATTGCCCAAGAGTGGCAAGTGGCTTGCCAGTAATTGTTTGATATTGTCTTATAGGATGTTTCCATATTCTTCAAACCCTAGCAACTTGGAGTGTATAGAAAATGATCTCTGACCCACAAGTGCTTACGCAGGCCTAGGGCTAGCAATTCACGTGCCTACCTTCACAGGTCATCCGGGATGTCTTGGCAAGATAACTTCGCAAGACATCAGCCAGTAGAACGAATCATAGATGTAAACTTAACCACAACATTTCCTCTAAGTCGTTTGGCTACCCAGTTTCCCAGCTATGCATGATTCTGCCTCAGTCGTCAACGGGACCCAGTGACACATTTGGTGGAGCGATGTTAAGCTGGGGATGATCTATTCCACCTGGGGAGTTGGTAGTTGCAATTTCCAAAGAGTTTAGGAAACATCCCACAAAACTATTAAATGTTCCAAATGCTCCAATCAATGTCTGCCCTTGATCTTGGATACTGAGACCTCACGGAAGTCCAGAAGATCTTGAAGCAAGTCAAAGGTTGCCATGGATGGCCATAGGGCTTTGGTTTTGATGGTTGCCATTGGTGGGCATCCGGCACATCCGACATCTCCATTCTCAAATGGAATACTGAATGGGCCACTCAGGATGCCAAGACATAGAAATCCGAAATCCAAAAAATCTTTTGAAAGATTTTGAAAGATTGCAAAAAATCATACACACACTCCTCCAAAACTTTCCCAAACTCACATTTTTGAAGTGGTGATAATCTATGATGATCTGATACACCAGGCTGACTAGAGAGCTCCTAAGCCAGAAAGAGTTTAATCATCTAAGATGATCAAACAGTGAAAGGAGTCTTTGTTGTCTTGGAATCAACCTCAATTACTTGTATTCGTTCCTTACTAGCTACAGATTTGTCCGTTGTGGAGAGACTTTGTTTGGGAAATCTTCCTTGGAGTTGATTACCCACCAGCATTTTTTTTCTCCATCCCCAAAAAACTTGGACCACACCGGAATATCCCCAAAAATAGGAACATTAAATTCAAAATGTGCAAATTTGAAGATATTCAATGTATTCCGGGATGGATTCATATCTCTATGATGTTCATGATGTGGCTATCTCCACTGGAATGTGAGCTTTATCGACCAAAAGGTGATCAAAAACCCAAGTGTGTTTTCCATGGCCCACGCCATGGAGATGTGGAAAATTTACATTCTATGCCAAGTATCACTCAAACAATCCTAATGTATACACAAATGTGGCCTCCTACGGTAGCTGATTTTTTCTTGTCTGGACAATTTCTCTAGGACATACCTTCTCTTAGCCTATTCTAGCTTGGTCATATCGAATGACATGCCCAGGAAGATGTAATTGCTGGAACACTACTGAATCCTCCAAACTTACGATAGAAATCATGAGGTGAAATTATCAGCCATCAAGTGCAAGTCTCCTGAAAACGAACTTTCAACAAAAAAGGTGGATGATCGAATATATCATATCCATTGCCAATACAAAAGTGTGCCTTTGTCGCAGCTGAGGTAATTTGCGATTAAATTTTTAGTAGCTACAGTACATATTCCATTTGTGCATGGGTGGTCAAGTGTCCTTAGTGTCCTTGGTACTTGCCAGGTGGTTATACCACTGTTTCGCAAAAGGAGGTGGATTTGGGTGTGGACTTTTGTAAATCTTTCCGAAGGACTTTAAACTTTCTAAAATGATTTCAATCAGAAACAAGGCTACAAACTGGACTTCCAAGATTTTTTTTGGTCGACTTCTGAAGATGATTTGGCCACCTTGGGTGGAAGTTCTTTAACCATGTCAAACATCTGAGATTTTCTGGGGATGCTTTGGGCCCATCTTGGAGTTTTCAAGGAAGATTTGATCATCAGAAAAAAAACACCAGGTCAAAGATGCATGAGGAGTTGCATACCTCAGACCCAACCTGAGTTGAAGGATTGAAACATTATTTCTAAAGAAAACTATACCTTTTTATGTTTTTTTAAAGTGTTTTTCTTCGCAAATGATAATAATGCAATGTTCAGCCCAGCATTTGCAATCGTAAAAAACTTCTCTGGTCAGTTTGCAAACCTTTTTGGCGACAGGATGTGCTGGAGACCATCATGAATGCCTCAGCTCACGCCAGCTTTGAATGTTTAGGCTCGGGAGTCATTGGAGAGATAATTAGACGAAATTGATTAATATCAAGTCGTCCAAATCCTTCCGAAGTTCGCGATACCAGGGCCATTTCTGTTTTTATTCAGGAGATATCATTCATAGTTAGTTATATCAAATTTGATTAGAATATGACACTCCAAAGTCAGGCATTTGACCCAAAACTGTGCGCAAGAAATGTTGATTTGTCAGTTGATCCTGTTTCAATGAACCGTTAGCCTAAATGAACTTGATATTGGGTCACCAAAGATCTAGAAGAAACATGTACTGTATTTGCACGCTAGTTGTTTGTATGGAATTCATCTTGAAGGAGTTCATGGTTTATCTTTGAGCCATGCTTTTTTTATATCCCAAGGATGGAGACAGTGGAACCAGTTGTTCTACCAAAATGAACCAGACTGACAGGACGCTTTGAGATGGATCCCGCGTGCGCTTCGTGGAATGGTTGGAAGGCTTTGTATTTTGTAGTGTGGCTGCATATTGATTTTATACATGTGTGTATTTTGTATATACACTGGGTAAGTAGTATACAGTACGCCATACACGTTGTGATGTAATACGTACCGCTGGTTTTGCAATTTTGGATGATGGATTTAGCCTGGCAGTTTGACATTCATTACCATTAGGATGTTCATATGTAAGATATTTGGCCGCAAATATTGACTATGGGATTTTCTGTGGGCGGATGAAAGTTTCTGTCATGATTTGTCTTGAAATGTGAGCAATTCATGGGGGTGTTGCTTCAAATATGTCTTGACAAGTTCCCTGAGGTTACAAATATTCCTGAGGAACTGGACTCAAAGACAAGCTTATGAAAAGTCCTGCATTTTATCAGAAGTCCCCTCATAAATCATGTGTCATTTGTTTGCATGCGATAGCCGCCCAAAGGCATGATTGTTTTGACTGGGGATACCTCCTGGTCTTTGTCCCATCGATACTACGTATAGGTGATGATGAATCACATTCTCGGGCTTTTTTCATCTTTGGCTCAAGCTTCTTGCTGGAAAAGGTAGAATAAAATCGCTTTGAAAATGAATCGCTTTATTTGCAGCTTGTCCGGTAAATTGCCAAACGCTCTCCAGTTTTCTGGTGTGGGAGTCGGAACGACATACCAAGCACAAAAAAGGTACCCAGCATCCAAGCCTTTCCTCCAATTAGACCTACTTGATCCTACTTAGGGAGTCTAAGCCAATTTCTTAATGCAGGTGAGAGGAATTGCTGAAATGTTGTTTTCCTGTTTTGCTTGACCCGTCTGCAACTTACACAGTCACAGCGATACAGGCGTTACAGTATGATTTGACGCAGCTTAAATATTGGGTACCGTACTATGTTGTAACATGGATGGTAGTTTGACTAATGATCATGTCCCAGCCTTGTGCAATGTACAACCTCAGCTAACAACTATATAGTTGGACAATAATAGATTTCAACTCAGCTGAGAGTATCTACAATTCTCAGAATATAAAGCAGACATTGCAGCCAAGCACTTGTGATGCAGGATGGGCGACTGGAAATGCATATCATATGTGGTTTTTCTTTGATTTAACCACAACATCATATGAACAACAAAAACCAAACACACCCAACTAGCAACAGCTGCCAATGAATTCTGCCTCACCCATATCCTTCTACAAATCGTGAGCTTCGTTAAGGTTGGACTTTCCCTGTGGCCTTGGCAGTGCTTCCGAGTCAGCACCATTTGTTGGACTATGACGTGGATTTAGAAGTGGATCCATCAAATCGTTATGCAAAGGTCTGGGAGGATTTTCTGCAGCAAAGGGGATCAAAAGCTTTTGAACAAACCTATGAGGCAAGGGATGGTTGGTGATTTCAAGTTGCTTGCGGAAGGGAATGGCTGGAAAGTTGGGTCCCTGTGGTTGAAGTTCCTTGTATATGATTGGGGATGTAATCTTGTGTGACTATCTAGTGATCTCTCTACACATAGATATATAATGATTTCAATCTATCCCTCATTAGGTTTGATTGGATACAACTCAATGTGGTGCTATGCTTGGGCCCAGTGGATTGATCCAACCAGATAATATTTGCGAAGGTGAATCAGAGCCACCCAAAAGAAACCTTAAGGATGGTGACAACATAGCCAGGATTAGCCAAAACATGTCGTAAACAACTCACCACACAAGTAGTGCTAGAAACCGGAATAATATGTTTTTCAAATTCGTACTGTGGGTATTGCTAAACAATGATAAACATATATACATATTTGATAAGGATGTCATCCAGGATCCTCTTGCGATGGGTTGATCCAGCACCTCTACGTGTCCAAAATTTCACCAGTTTCATCCGTTTCTTCCAGCAGGCTTGGCATGCAGGTTTGAGGATGATTCTTCCAGATCTCTTTGGTGCCAATGCCACTTCAAATCAACAAAGGTGGTATCAGGTGCGCATGCCGTAAGCCACTCAAGGAGGACATTCGGGCAGATAGATGCGATGTTTAAAGGCTGAGAGGAGGTCGTTTAAGGACAGGCACATCATATGATTAGCAAAATCTGTTCCCATCTCACTCAAGCCTTCAAATCTTACTTGCAAAACACGTTTTTTCAACCTGAGCCTCCTTTCCTGCCAAAAAGGTTCCTCCTTTCAAAAAACTACATATCACCATATGGATATCTATCTATCTATCTATCTATCTATCTATCTATCTATCGATCGATCGATCGATCGATCGATCTATCTATCTATCTATCTATCTATCTAGCTTTCTACCTATCTATCTATCTATCTATCTATCTATCTATCTATCTATCTATCTATCTAGCTTTCTACCTATCTATCTATCTATCCACCTATCTATCTATCTATCTATCTATCTATCTATCTATCTATCTATCTATCTATCTATCTATCTATCTATCTATCTATCTATCTATCTATCTATCTATCTATCTATCTATCTATCTATCTATCTATCTATCTATCTATCTATCTATCTATCTATCTATCTATCTATCTATCTATCTATCTATCTATCTATCTATCTATCTATCTATCTATCTATCTATCTATCTATCTATCTATCTATCTATCTATCTATCTATCTATCTATCTATCTATCTATCTATCTATCTATCTATCTATCTATCTATCTATCTATCTATCTATCTATCTATCTATCTATCTATCTATCTATCTATCTATCTATCTATCTATCTATCTATCTATCTATCTATCTATCTATCTATCTATCTATCTATCTATCTATCTATCTATCTATCTATCTATCTATCTATCTATCTATCTATCTATCTATCTATCTATCTATCTATCTATCTATCTATCTATCTATCTATCTATCTATCTATCTATCTATCTATCTATCTATCTATCTATCTATCTATCTATCTATNCATCCCGCTGCCGCCGCGGAGCTCGCTGCCTTGGCCCAACGGCTCCATGGCGCTGATGCAGCGGCGCTCAGCACGGCGGTGTCCATCTATCCGTTGCTGAACATCGCGCCGAAGGTGGCCGAAAAATGGAAGGGTTTCCAACTGAATATTGATAGAATGATCATAACGTGATCATAGAATTAACATCAAATGATTGTAACGTAATGATACAATGATACAATGACATGATGATAATGTGATATAATGATGATAATATGATGATTGCAATTGAAAAGCAACCGAAAACCCTAAAATGGGTTATCCCCCCCCACAAAAGGACCTTTTGAATTGAAATCTCAATATATTTTACAGCCAACATCACAGACCAAAAAATGATGCAAAAAAAACAATTCAGATTGATGGCCCGGTGGCTGTATTTATCATCAACTTTCCACTCCACCATTGGTTGATTCATCCCTGTTGGATGTTGCAGGGCCCCACGGATGCTCCTGGATTGGATACAGCACCCTCGGCATGTACAAGCTCCTTATTGTCACAGCCAGGCAACAAGGGAAGAAGATTTCTTGTTTTGTTTATCCCTTTGGTTGTGTGCTGGTGGTGGCTTTGCCGACCTGTTATTTTCTTAATAACCATACAACGTTGTAAACCAAGGTAAAGCAAAATTCAGCAGTTGCAGAATTTCTGCTACTTTTTTTGGAAAGCTTTCTTTCAGAAACATGTTCTAGAACTCACCTTGGTGCTTCCACCCAATGAATTCAGATTGATGAAACATTGAATCAAGCAAGTGATACACTCAGATATGAAATCTTTGCAACTCTCCAGGCTCAGTCTTGCATGGACGATCCTTAGACTATGAACCACGTGATCCTATTGCAGAGACCACTGTGGTGGTGAGATACCGCAAAGATGGAAAGGTTGGGTGAAGAATAGGAGTATGAAATATGGAGGTTAAGGTAGTTAGGCAAGCTGGTAATCTATGGTAATTTAGGTTGTTTGGGTGCTGAAGGCTTTAGAATTTCAAGAAAGGGGGGGAGGCGCTTTTGTTTGATTGTATGTTGAGGTGCATACGAAGAACACATAGGACAAACATCGACAAACAATGCTTAGATTTGTGCGTGCCATAGTAAGAAGTACCATGTCAACATGTTGAGACCCATTGCCATTGAATGCGGTCTGTAGTACAATGCATCTTTTTGCTTGGAGCCACCTTTGTGGTCATCTCATGTCATCTCTATGAATTGCGAGTCCAATTGTAGTAAGAATGAGCATGCACATGAATAGATTAATCCCACGTTGTTGCTGGTCGGCAGGTGCAGTATACCTGCTTGCAACCGCTGGTGTGGACCACTGCACTTCAATGGTTCACTTGCGTTCGGCCAAGGGCCTTTTCCCTATCCGTGACTTGTTCATGCTCAGCCACAGACCTGGAGACTTCTAGCAAGCTTCCCCCCGAAAGGAACTTTCAGGCTTCAGATTGGTGAAAGCTTAACATGCCTAGGATTAGGTCATGTATGGAATATTGTGTTTACATGACAGGTAGTCAGAAGTCTGAAGTAGTGGTACACGTTGCTTGTGTAGAATATTGTTACGTCAGTGTTTGAATGATCCTTTGCTTTTGTTTTGGTCGCGTCAGGCAGCAGAGCCCCTTCAAAACCCACTGGGTTTGCATTTTCACTTTCCTACAGACCGTGATTGATTTCCTGCAATGGATGGCTGTTAGATATTCACATAAGTTCTCATTGAGTTACTTGCAGACAGCACGCACATGACAAGCTTCAAAATATCTCCTTTGTCCATTCAAAACAAGCTTGAGCATTGGTTGATTCTCAAGCCGGACACGTCAGGTAAATGCTCGATCACGCGGAATTCATATGGAAAGCAACACGTCTTTTGAAGAACTCCTGAGACGTGTTGAGTCCGGAGCATACCTGCTTGGCCTCCTGGTAGCAAAGGTTTTGTTTACTTGTTTCGGTTCTTGAACACTCGACACAATGTGTTACAGCAAGGGGTGGGTTTGTGCATAGTTCGCTGCTCCGATTTACCGCCACGCCCCCTTAAACATTTTTATCATCATATTTCACCATCATTCATCACATCAGTGTTTTCCATCATTGCATCATCATTTTTCACCATCATATGCATCATCCTTTGCACTATCATTTTTTCCATCAAGAAAATCCATCATTGCATCATCATTTTTCACCATCATATGCA
>DF245010.1:0-10450 GCA_000507305.1 Breviolum minutum Mf 1.05b.01 | reverse complement strand
GCCTTGTGCATAGTTCGCTCCTCCGATTTACCGCCACGCCCCCTCACACATTATTTATCATCATATTTCACCATCATTCATCACATCAGTGTTTTCCATCATTGCATCATCATTTTTCACCATCATATGCATCATCCTTTGCACTATCATTTTTTCCATCAAGAAAATCCATCATTGCATCATCATTTTTCACCATCATATGCATCATCCTTTGCACTATCATTTTTTCCATCAAGAAAATCCATCATTGCATCATCATTATCCACCATCATATGCACCATCGTATGCCCTATCATTTTTTCCATCAAGAAAATCCATCATTGCATCATCATTTTTCACCATCATATGCACCATGGTATGCACTATCAAAAAATTCCATCAAAAAAATCCATCAAAGGAAATCCATCCATCAATCCATCGTATGCACTATCAAACTTTCCATCACAACATCATCATTCTTTTCCATCAATTTTTTTCATCACCACTAAGGGCATATTTAATGGGCGGTAAATTGGAGCAACGAACTATGCACAAGCCACCCCTTGCAAAAAAACTTTCATACAATCATTTTTCAAAATAATTGTATCAAAGTATTTTTCCATCATTTGAGCCCTACCCCCCTACCCCCAAAATGATGGGCAACCTACCCCCCTACCCCCAAAACGATGGGTAGCCTACCACCAAAACGATGGGTAGCCTACCACCAAAACGATGGGTAGCCTACCACCAAATTTCAGGGATTGCAGTCCCAAATTTAGGGGATTGTGGTCCCAAATTTAGGGGATTGTGGTCCCAAATTTAGGGGATTGCGGTCCCAAATTTAGGGGATTGTGGTCCCAAATTTAGGGGATTGCGGTCCCAAATTTAGGGGATTGTGGGATTTACTACAAAAAATAAGTATCCAAACACAGAAAATATACTTCTAAAAACTTGTGCCAGAGTTGCAGGAACTTTGGCACAGTCTTGGCACAATTGGCACAAACTTATTCATCAACTATTTCAGCATCGCTTGTATTTTGTTTGTTCTTATTGCGTTGTTCTTTTCTTCTCGCTGCTATTTTGTCCTTGTTATTTTCTCGGTATTGCTTCATTTTTTCGTTCATTATTTCTTTGTTTTTCTGATAATATTGCCTCCCTCTTTCTTTGATTGCCTCGGTGTGTTTCTGTTTGTATTTCCTATCCCTTTCTTTGATTTTGTCCTTGTTATTGTGATTATAGTTCCTCTTTTGCTCTTTAATGTGCTCTTTATTTTCTTCATAGTATTGTTGCCTTTTGATTTTGAGGATATCCTTATTCTTGTTTCTGTAGTTCTTTTGATACTCAATTAATTGTGCCTGATTGTGTGAGTAAAATTCTTTCAATTTGCTCTGGATTTGTTCAAAATTGTCTTGACGATATTCTTGTTTGGTTCTTCCACTGATGATTGTGTTCAATTCACTCTGATGTTCTCTAATTTTCTCACCTTCCTTTCTCAACAGTTCATCTCTTTTTTGGCAAGGGCAGTCTTCAAGAAGTTCAATGTAAAAAGCATCTTTGCCCAGTTCAGTCATTGCCTTATATAGTTTGAATTTTTGGCATTTTTCGCTTCTCATATCCCTTTTATGTTGTGCCATTCTTTGTGCTAGTGTTTGGCATGTGCTTCCAATATAGGTTAAATCATTTTGTGAATTTCGGATTATGTATATTTTGCCTTTAGTGTAGTCTTTTTTACTTCTGTTTGATTTTTCTTCTTCCGTCATATTGTTTGTTAATGTTTATTAATGTTATTATGTCTTTAAATGAACTTTGTTCAGCAAAAAAATATGCCAACTTAAAAGATAAATTGGCATACATTTTTTACTCAAACTATTAGTTTCAAACACTTACCACTAATATCTTTGGTGTATTTCCTCATGGGATGTTCTTTTTTAGGGGCAGGTTGAATTCCGTTCTCCTCTTCATATTTTTTACGCTCTTCTTCACGCTCCTGCTTTTTTTTGTAATAATATCTTTTTTTATATTCACGTCGCTTTTGCACTTCATTAGGGTCTTCGCGTGTTTTGTGGTAATACAGCCTCTGAAACAAAGCCATTTGTTCCTTAATTTCGTCAAGCGTGAAGTTTTGTATGAGTTCGTTCTCACTTATCACTTCCTGATTTTTTTCATTGTCATTAGATGTCATAATATTATTATAATATATTATAGATTTTTTCTTTAAACACTTTATACCTAAAATTCATGTTTATACTAAACTGATAAAGTGGCATCCTATTCATTTTCGTATTTTAACCTAAACCATCTAAAGAAATGACACATTATTATCTATATAAATGTATCATGACAAAAAAACATATAAGAAATAATATCAATATCTTAAGAAGCATTAGAGATAGACATGCTGGAAAGGTGCCTGCGCCAATCCAACAAAGAATCAACATAATCACAAGCCTCTACGAGGAGAGGAAAATCTCACAGTTTGGAACTGCCGAGCGTCTCATCAAAAACATCACCACTAAAAACGACAAACAAAAAGCAAAAGGCATCAAAGAAGCAGACAAAGCAATCACCAAGTATGAAAGTGCTACACCAATCACTGAAAAACTGGCAAAGAATGCAGAAAAAGCACGAGAAACTAAAAAAGTAAGTAATGTAAAAATCAGATTAAGAGAAAAAACCAAAGCATCAGCAGTATCAAGACTAGTCAGGAAGGCAAAGGAGCGAGGATTTGGTAAGACACATACCTATTCAGTGAGTTATATGCTTTTCACTACTCAAGACCACATTAGTAATTACAATAATGATAAGGAGTTAAAAAAAATAGTTATGAGAAGGGCATTCACTGACGATGGTATAGATTTCTTTCCTATCAATCCAAAAGATGGACCTAGGCATGCAAACATCAAAACAACCCCATTCATAGAATCAATAGTCAGGAGAAAAATCACCACAAGAAAGGGAAACGCATCACTGTTCAAGAAAGTCATGACTTTGTTGAGCAGGGATATCAGTTCTAAGTTATATGGTTATGTTCAGGCTGTCGTCATTTACAGTGCCAGTCAGGTAAGTAATGCAGAAGACATTGATGTAGAAGAAGAAGGCTTAAGAGAAACAAAGAATGTATCAATCTACAATTACTACCACGAAACCCTGATTGACCCCACAAGAGAGACAGTAGAAGAAGCAATCAAAAACAGAGACTACAGAGAAAACGAATGCTGGATAAACGCACTACTAGAAAAGTATGAAGGCACAAAACTTACAAAAGAAAAGCGAGGCAGTCTAGCAAAGCCAGCACTAACGAGAAGCAAAATACTAGAGATGCTAAATAGGACAGAAGATGACATACACAAATACGGCATATCCATCAATCAGATGAAACCCATCTTCAAATTTTTTAGCATACCTGTTAAACTTTACAACTGTGAATGCCAACTTTTGTTTCAATACATACCTGACAATTACAAGAACAATAGACACACTCAAATTTTCACAGGGATGATTAAGAACAATCACATCTACCCCATTAATGCCAACTGGGACAGATTAAATCACTTAGATGTATCAGACCCAAAGGAACTAAAGGTATCAAGTAATTTTTACATCAATGACATGGATGAACCACCTACATACAAAATCTTTTCACATATAGATGAGTTGCTAAAATTAACCGAGGATGATAGATACAATCTAATCCATGTGGATAACAACCTGAACGAAGTATTGTTCCAACTCAAGGGTGCTGGGTATGAACCATTCGTAAGATACCAAGCCAACAAAATTTCACAGTTAAGGGTGCGGTTCAAATACAGAGACCTTGGTAAATCTGTAGATTACATCATATCGTCTCAAGACTTATCAAAAGAATATATTGAACGAGATGTGCTGGTTAATACCGAGGATAAGTATAATAGACTTATCAATGCCATGTTTCAATTTAACAAGTCTATTTTTTCTGAAAGTCATAAGTCAAAGTATGATGACATAGATATGTCTATCTTAAACGAATGTAAGACCGTGGTTCCACAGGGGTGGTTTCATAAGATGGACAGTATCAAAAATCATGTGGAGATTGACAGGACTAAAGCCTTCACATGGGCATTTAGACAAATCAAGAGAATACCAAAATTTAATGAGTTTGATGCATGGATGCCTATGACCGACGAGATTGATATATACAAATTGAATGATTTGACCTTATACATGGTAGAAGTGTATGAGGGCAACATCTTTTTCAATAAAAAAATTAACATCATCTACGGCAAATTTTTGAGAAAGATGCTAGAGAATGATGTGAAACTAAAAATCATTTATTACAAACAGCCTTCTCATATTCATAAGGTTGATTATGACAAGGTCGTGGGGGAACTCTGGGACACTTACATCAGTGATGACAGGGATGAGGACAAACAGATAAAAAAGAAGATTGCAAACATTAACTTCGGTATGTTAGAGAAATCAGTCAATACAGGACAAAGGAGTAAAATTTTCAATTCCACAAAGGAAGCATGTTATCATCAAAGAATTCACGGCGGTAAAATCTACGCCATCCAAAAAGAAACATATGAGGTAGAGTATCTGGGTGAAAGCGATTCTGAGGAAGATTTCAATGAAAAGACTACTATGGGAGACACATACTACATACTGAACACCACATGCAAAAGGCATTTGGTAAATGGATTTATTTACATTAAAGAATTGCTATTACAATATCATAACTTTGCTATGTATGATGCCTATACTAAGTTGGTCTCTAATGGCATTGAGGTATATAGCGTTAAGAGTGATTCTTTCACAATACACGCAGATAACTTAAATAAAGTCATGGGTAATCCAAACTGTCCAGTGAGAGCATTGAGGGAGGGCATCTTAAAATTTGGGGACGAGATAGGAGACTGGAGACTATCAAAATCACAGATTACAAGCCCTACTGAAAAATACAGATACAAGTATAATAAGATAATAGAGATACCCATTCGTGAAAATAATCAAGTTGAAGTAGTGGATGAATGGGATACAGAGACTATTTGCAAAGACATTACTAAGTATAAGCAAGTTTTAATTCGTGGACGAGTGCCTGGAACTGGCAAGTCATACATTGCCGAGTATTTTGCCAGATTGGGGTATAAGGTTTTGTTTGTAGTGCCTACTAATCAGTTGCTACAAGAAAAGGTAAAGAAAGGAGTTGAGGCAACTACCTTAAACAAGTTCTTTAGAATACCTGTTGATGAAAATAAAGGTGCTACACTTCCAGTATATGACTATAGTCCTTTTAATGTCATTTGCTTTGACGAAGTTTATATGACAAATACTTACATCAAAAACAAGATAAGAGTATTTGTTAAGGAAAATCCTGATATACTGACACTAGCAACCGGTGATACAAAACAACTTCAAGGAGTGGAGTGCATCACAAACTGTCAAGACCCTGCAACATATGCCGACAACTGTTTAAATATGATTTTCAAAAATAACATTATGCTGAAAATATGTAAGCGTGTTGGTGCAAAGCATAGTCCTGAAGGTGATAGAAACCGAGAAATGATAAATGACATGTATGATGACTGTTGGGTGCATCAACTTCCGATAGCCGATATGGTGGCAAAGTATTTTGAAACAACTGATGATATAATGGCATCAGAACATAACATTGCTTACACCAATGCAAGGTGTGTAGATGTATCCAATGAGGTGAGGAAGAGATTAGGGAAGAAAGACAAGTATGAAATTGGAGAAGAACTTATATGTAGATTGTATAAGGAGCATCACGGTGCAAGGTTCAATGTCAATATCCGTTATAAAGTTATAAATATAAAGTCCAGCGGAATTACCATACAAAACCTGAACACCGAGACATATCATGAGGTCAATGAGGAAATTTTATACAAACATTTTAGGTATGCATACTGTGCCACAGCACACTCTTCGCAGGGGGCGTCTGTTAGAGAAACTATCACCATACATGAATGGGATAAGTCTTGTTTGGTAAGTCGTGAGTGGTGGTGGTGTGCAATTACTCGTTGCGTTGATTTTAGAAAAGTAAAATTTTTCAAGAGTGATAAATTTGAAAATGAAATCAATGAGATTTCATTGAAGCAATATTTTCAGAATAAGATTGATGGATACAAGCAACAAGATAGAAAATCTCAAAGAGAAATTAATAACACCAACTATGTAGATGTTGAATGGTGCATGTCTAGATTAAAAGGGTGTTGTGGCAAATGCGGTTGTAAATTCAACATTGACAAGCACAAGGGACAAATAAGAAGCAACTTCAGCGCACAGCGTTTATGCAACCTTCATGGGCATACAAAGGACAACTGTGATAGTTGGTGTGTGTATTGCAATTGTAGTGCCAAGTAGTCATTTAAAGATAAGATAGTATAGGATACATATGGATACATCCAAATTTAACAAAGCCAAAATTTACAAAATCACAGATGTAAATTATACAAAGTCTTACATTGGCTCTACATGTGAAGAGTTAAGTCAAAGAATGGCAAGGCATAGATATATGTATAATCAACATACTAATCGTGGAAAAGAAAGTTATAGAAGTGCAAATTTATTGTTTGATGAATTTGGCATTACTAACTGTAAGATTGAACTTATTGAAGAATATAGATGTAATAACCTAATGGAATTACATAGACGAGAAGGATACCACATTCAAAACAATGACTGTGTGAATAAAAGAGTTGAAGGAAGGACAGATGCTGAATACCGCAAACAAACCGAAACATACCAAAAAGAAAGACACAAAACATACTATGAAAATAACAAAGATAAACGAAAAGAATACACGAATAAGAACAAGGACTACATATCACAGTGGCAAAAAGAATACAACAAAAAAAATAAAGAACAAATTCAAGCAAAGAAGAGTGAAAAATATACATGTGGTTGTGGTTCAGTTTTAAGACGCGGTGGTAAATCCGAACATCAAAAAAGACTTAAACACCAAAACTGGCTGAAACAACAAGAGCCTGAACAAGAAGCAGAACACGAAGTTTCGTGTAGCATACGCGAACCCCTAGAACAACTAGATTAAAATATAATCTTCTGTTTATTATATTTAATGTCTGATAAACAGAAGATTATTCACGATGTTTATTTTGATAGAAGCGGATTTGGCTCCAAAAAAATTACACTTGAAGACAGTAAGAAAAAAGATAAATCAATAACTGCGGATGATGTGAATAAGTTTTTCCGTGAAAATGTTGAAGAGAAAAGGAAACCACGAGGTTCAAACAGTTTCGTTGCCCCATACAATAATCATACTTATCAAATAGACATTTTTTTCATATCAAAGGATGATATAGAAGCACCGCAAAAATTCAGAGCCGGACTGGCTTGCATTGATGTTTTGAGTAAGTATGCAGTGGTAGTTCCCATTAAAAGTAAAGAAACACCTGATGTTATTGCAGGAACGATGGAGGCACTAAAAGGCATGAAAGCAAAACCAAAACTGATATACACTGATGACGAAAGGGCAATTGCAAGCAGTGATTTCAAAGAATATGTTGAAGGTGAAGGTATAGAATTATACCGAACAAGGGGGCATCCTGCATTTGTAGAGCGCCTTGTGAGGACATTTAAGGATAAATTGTTTAAACGAGTTGAGGCAGACGAGAAGAAAGGAAAAGAAAACATTGATTGGACTTCATATATTCTAGAAATAATGCTCACATATAACAACAAAGACATCCACTCCAGCACTGGACAAACCCCAAACGAAGCAAGAAAGAAGAAGAATGAATACAAATCTGTATTGAATGTATCAATGAGGGCAAAGAAAGAAAGAACATACCCTGAACTAAAAGTAGGAGATAAAGTGAGAATTTTGAGAAAGAAAGCCATAACAGAAAAAGAGAGAACTTCACACTTTTTAAAAGGAGAATATACGGTTGAAGAAATAACTAGAAAACTCGGACAGCCCTATTTCAAACTCTCTGACTACCCCAGACCACTACTGCGTCATGACTTGGTAAAAGTATGACTATTTTTTATATTTAATATCTATGTTGAATTTGTTTTCCATTGACTTTATACTTTCTCTTATAGTAGGCTTATTCCATAGAATGCCCTTGCTCCATGCCCCTGCTGTTGTTAAATCATTCCAGTTTTCATTTGCTTTGTGTCTGGTGATGTATCGCTCTTTTCTTTCTGTGTCTTTATGCTGAGTGAAATCGGAAAAGCCCCTAGCCCCAAAGGAAACCTTTTTACCTTCAACATATGCATCGTATTTTTTATTAGGGTTGCTAGATTTTTTCAAAACAACTTCTCTCATTAATATCATTTAGATTTTTTTCGTGGTGTTGTCTTTGCACTACTTGCTTCTCCAGAAGAAGGAGTAATGCTTCTGCTACGACTCGCCCCACGTTGTAATAATCTGTTTCCTATATTTGCTTCAGAATCTTCACCATCTCTACTCCTGCTTCTATCACGATGAATTGAGATATTAGTGGATGAACTGGGTTGTTCGGTTGTTGCTTCGTGTTCTTGTTCTTCATCTATTTCGGCATTTATATCATATTCTGGTGGTGATGTTGCATTCCATAAGAATTCTGCTACATTTGCAGTCGTTGTTGCTGTAGTTAGTGCCGTTTCTAAAGCAAACTCTGCTAATCTAAACCCCCTCTTGATGTTTCTACTCACTCCTCCATCTCCTCCTCCACCGTCATCACTTGGATGTTTAGACTGTTGGGTTAAGTTTCTGGGTTATCACATATGCCATCTTTTCTGCTCTTGATGGTTCTTTACTTTTGTGATTTGATGAAGTCATTATTAAACGGTATGGTGGGTCAATTTTATTCAGTTCATCATATGTATCTGTTTCTTTATCAACCATAACTTTTTTATCTGTTTGTGAAAAGTTATTCATTATATCTGGAAATTGTGTTGCTTTATCGGATATTTCTATATCAAAACTTTTAGGTTTGTTTGAAGATTGTAAATGTGAAAACTTCAGATAATCTAACATATCATCGTCATCTATAGTTTTTCTGATTTTCTTCAATTTATTTTTAACTAATAACATTTATTAATAATAAATAGATTTTTTATTATTAATAAATATTAATCTCTGCTTCCTCTTGGTCTATTTCTGTTCTTGTATTCGGCAATTCTACTTTGTAAAAGTTGTTCTTCTATTCGTCTCTCCCATTCTCCATTTGCAATCATGTTTTGTGCTATCTCACGGTAGTATTGCCTATTTGTCATGCCCTTGCCTTTACCCTTTTTCTTTGCTTCGGTCAAAGAAATTTCAGGGTCATTAACATCAACACCCCTAATATAGAGTTGGAATGCTAACTCACCCTCACTCCAGTTTGAGATATTCGTTGAAAAAGAAATATTTTTCATCAGTTTTGATGATTTTTTAGGTTCTTCTCTTGCTGTTGTCATCTCTTCTGGGAAGAATTCTTCTTCTGCTTCTTCTACATCACCTGTTGTTAAATCTGCTGTTTGAGGTTGTCTAGATGGTATGGGTAAAGGTCGTATCATTCTTTGAAGTGGTGATGTTATATTTGATAAGAAACTATCCAGTGTTGGAAGCCTCGCTTGTTGTGATGTTTGTTCAGCATGTGCCCCTCCTGTTTGTTGCTGTCTTGACATTTCTTGTCTCGCTCGTTGTTGCAATTCGGTTTGCATTCCTGCTACTCTCAAAGTGCCAAAGTCCGAACCAACATTTATGGGTGTTGAACTGCTTGATGATGATGATGATGATGATGGTGTGTTTTGCCTATGTCGTTCTAAATTAAAAGTTCCACCATTACTCCTGACGGTTTGTCTTAACAATAAATCTTGCATTTGTCTTTGTAGAATCCTGTTTTGCTGTTCCTTTAGCAATTCTAAAGCATCAGTCCCATCAAAAAAACTCCCTTCTGGACTTGCTTTATATAATGTTGCAGTTCTGTCTGGTAATTGACCTGTTATCGTTTCGTTTTCGTTGATGAGATTTATTATTTCATCATATGTAGGACGGCGTTTGAAACCATATTTGGAATACGGATTTACTAACTCTAGTGTTGCTGTTGCCATTTTGTAATATAAATTATTTTAGATAAAAAATAATTTATATCATTTAATCATTTATAAGTTTCTTCCATTAACTTTTTTAATTTACTGTAATAGTTTTCTAGGTGTTCCTTTGATGGTCTTGAGAGATTTGGTCTATGCAATTCATTTTGTATTCTGTCCATTTCATTCTGATAGTTTGCACGCTTGTTGCCTTCAATCATATTTTTTCTTAACATTAACATCCCTTCACGTGCATTCCTTAATTTCATTTCTTTGTGTAGGTGTTCTAGATATCTTGTATCTGCCATAAACGGATTAAAATTCATCATGGTCGTATGTAGATTGCTTCTGTTGTTCTTCTTGTTGTTGCTTTTCTTCTTGTTGTTTAACATTATCTATATTATTATTGAGAAAATTTTTGTGATGTTTTGAATTAAAGTGTCTTAATCTATTA
>DF245009.1:0-21536 GCA_000507305.1 Breviolum minutum Mf 1.05b.01 | reverse complement strand
ATTGGTTCCGAAAACCAACGCCTTATCCATTAGGCCACAGGACCTCTTGAAACACTGGGCCTAGGCCGCTGCAACTCCAAATGCCTCCTTTACTAGAACTTCTAAAATCAGGAATGTGCCCATGAAGAACTATGGGGGCCCCTGCATGTGGCACTGGTTTTCCACATGAAAAATGACCCCCTTTTTGGGTCAAAGCTGACCTTTTTGTCAGATCGCTTCAATCAAAGGACTTGCAATCGGTTTCTGTGTTTCTAGTGCGTGCAAGGTCCTTCTCTCATTTTTCGCATGGTTTTCTTTTTGATTTATTTTGCATTTTCATGTTTGTTTTGTTTTCGGCTGTTCCAAGAAGTGTCTGGCTGGAGTCGATGTTTGGAGATCTGTGTTGCTCAGGCCTTGTTTGTCAAAATCTTTCTTCAGATGGTGGCTGCCATAGTTTTGGAAAACGTCACGTTTTTCCGGCATGAGAAGTTTTTCTAACTAAGAGTTCTAGACAGGTCACGTCCACAGCTCTCAAAGTATCTCTGTTAAAGTCAGCATTTTGTCGTCTTTAGCCTTCATGTTTTGTTTTGTCGCTGAAGAGATCAATTTCTTGGTCTCTAGTGGTCAAATGTTCTGAGATGACAAGATTGCTGACTGTCAGGTGTTTTTTCTGCCTTGAAGTTTGTTTTTCTACATTTAGCGATATCCAAGAGCAACCAGCTCTTTTCCAAAACTTAAGTGAGTCTTTGGATGCCTTAGTCTTTCTTAGTGTTTGGATGATTTTGGATGCATTTCCCAGAGCTGTTTGCTGAAGCTCAAAAGTTGATTCCATGGCTGCTTGCCATGTCATCAGCGATGATGAAGATGACAAGAAGGAGCCATACTAGATTGAATCCACCAAATTGAAATTATTGAGTGTCAAACTAGAATCTTTAATTTTGGGCCCCTCCACAATCCTAGGAGGTTCTGCCGGATGCTTTGGTGAACTACTTGGAGGTTGGAAAGACTTTTTTGAAGCTTTCTGGTGGGACACCCAGCAGGCATATTTTCCAAGAGTTTCTCATTGATTTTTGGAATCTAAGAATCTGAATTTCTTCCCCCTGCTCCCATACCATCCCACACCCAGGCTTGATTGATTGGTTTTCCAAGTGGCGCGGACGGAAGTTCACTTATGCAAGTGACTGCTACTCGGAAGCTTTGGGTCCAGACATGAAAATCACAACTCATAGGACTATTAGTTTTTAAGAAGTAGTTTTTTTTAAGTGGTGGATTCCTGGTCCATCAATGCTTGATTCCTGGTCATTGTTTCATCCACTTAATTTGTTTCACCCTTAAGGTTCAGGTGCTGATGTACCTTTGTGGGGCCTCCTTATGCTTCTTGAAGCTGCTGGGAAGAGTGACACTTTGATCCACCTGCCCGCGTCTTACAATACTCTAGTCCAACAATGCACATCTTTTCTTTGACCCATACATCTGTCTGTCTGGGCCCAAAGTCAGGACAGCTTCGGAATGGGACGCGAACAAGTACAGCCTTTTGCAGCAAAACTGGCCCAACTGCAAGAAGTTTCTTGTCCACAAAGGAAAGCTACCCGTTGCTCATCAAAAGTAGCTTGCTAAGTTTTTCATTCCATTCTCAAGTATGAGGTTGAGGAGAAATGTCCTGACCGAAAAAATTGACGACCTGAAAGATCAGGCTGGATATACTTATTTGATATTATGAAGTACGGATACAACTAACTGATACAACTGCCTTGTTTCCCATTTAAATAGCTTGGGTGGCCTTCACGCTGCTTCGCAGATACTGGTCTACAGTGCTGGATTTCCTTGTCAGCCTTATTCGGTACTGAGTACGTCAAGGAGAATGTTGGGGGACGAGAACAGTAAGCAATTGTGGGCAGTGATAAGAAACATCCGCCAAACACGACCATTGGAACCTCGGACTTATAAATTACTCACATCCACGTAAGAACCAATGAATGCATTGAATCAGGTTAACAGACTGTTCTTAGTTGTCTTCCAGGGGTTCTACGGTCTTCCTGGCCAAGGTGGGGATGTTAGAGAATGTGTTGGGCTTCAAAGCTGTCCTAGAAGTCGTGGTCGAGATCATAAACAGAAACCTGCCGGAGTACTTTTACTGCAGAAAGAAAGAAATGATAATCCAAACTTTGGATGCAAATTCTGTTTGCCACATTAAGGTACGAAATTATCACAGCGATTATCAACCCGTTTCCTGGCGGCAAATAATTGCAAAGATGGTATGTAGCTTCAAGATTGACACTGATAGGTGGATTGTTGTCAAGTTACAATGTATATAATAATTTGTTTGTCTGTGTTCCTAGCCTAGGCATTCCCATGGATCTCCGTTATCGCGGAGACGGCTCTATATCTTTTTGTTTCGGAAAGATGTATTGAGCAAAGAAGCTGCTTCGGGGCAATTGTGGGACATGATGAGTAACAACCTCAAGCGAATGAGGATGCAAGTCCAATATGGGTGGCATCTTGCCTTTAAACAAATAAGAAATCACGAACACAATGCATTCAAAAAGAACTTCGATGGGATGTGCGTTCAACATAGCGGGTGCAAAAAAACTGGAGTACGTGAAAACTGAGGAAAGATTTACTTTTGCCGGCTGATCATCCGGCTGTGGTCAAAGATAAAGCCGCCAGATTTGAGAGTAGGATTCACAATGCCTCCAAGTTTCCTGGCTTCTGAAGTCATGTGAAGTCAAATTGTATATCGTCATGCTGGTTCTGGATCTAGTAACAGCCTCTATCCCTAGACTCAACCTCTCGCCGAGGAAAATTCGGGCTGATGCCAAGTGGGTGCGACAACATGTGGAGTGGGCCAAGGAGAAGAAGGTTAGGGGACATGGCAAAAACGAACAACGTACGGGTGATAACATGTTGACAACAAAATTCTGTAGCACCCCTGCAAATGGATCATGTTCTAGAAATTTTTAGGTTTCAGTTCTAACTCCATGACTCGACTCGATGGAGGTCAGCATGACCAAAAGCAAAAGACACTTCTGGAAGACGCACCGTGCAGCGGCGATGCTCGTGAACACACATAGAGAAATGCAGGCACTTGATCTGCTCACGTACCGTCATCAGAAAGTAGCTTGCGTCAACACGAGCCAGTCTTTGAAATGTATGCCATGGGTGAGCTCGTTTGAAGAACCACTTCCATGCCTTACGTGGGGTACTAAGACAAACTTGATCTGATGTTCCAGGTATTTTGTTTCAAACTTTCCCCTGAGCATGTCCACCAAATCTGAATTTCTATCGCCACCACCTACGCGCACTAAGTCCGCACGGAAAATTTCTGGTGCTGGATGACGAAGACATGGAGCAATCTCGGTTTCTATTGGGCGTTGAAGTGATGGGTTTGATGGGTATCCCCATCAACCGCATGGTTGGATTGAATGCAACGCAGGATACCGTTTTTCGTCTTATACAAATTCATGATGGTTTCTACAAAATGATGGTTTCTTGTTTTCTCAAAAGGGGTGTCACTTCAAGTCTTTTAAAAAATACTGAGGTTTTGCACTCCATCGGAGGGAATGCGATGTCTCTCCGTGCAGCGTTGGCCGGCATATGCGCGGCCCTGGCTTGCATAGATCCACGAAAATTTGTGGTGAAGTGAAATTTGAAAGTTGTGATTACCTTAATGCAAATTGCAAGATGTGCTGATGTGATGACAGTTGAAAATAGTGAAGTGAAAAAACACCATGGGGGGCGGGTCCATGTTTTCCGTCAAAAGCCAATCAGCTTGACTTGACAGCACCAGACGTGAGACTTGGTTGGACTTGCCACAAACTCCTTGAATCTCTTTGGATTAAGGGGTAGGCGAACCGGCTGGCAAAACTGGAAATGGGTGAGACTCATGAATCAAAAAAATGAAATAAATAATAGTCCATTAAAGGATGATAGTAAATTTAATAATAATAAATATATATAGCATTTTTTAGCGTTAACAGGATTCTTGCTCCTTTGTGTTTAGTATGCCTCTCGGCCGATGGGACTCTGATGAATCTTCCGAAACTGAACTTGGACGGTATGATCCTACCAGTTCCTATTCTGATGGGGAGACGCTTTATTGCAAATTGCCCCAGTCTTTTTTCTTTCTTTACTAAGTTTTGCCTGCCAGTCCATCTCATAGCTATTCTCATTGACGGCGCCGGCCCAGGAATTCTGCAGAAGAATCTTTGGAAATTGGCGTCAGTGCTGATTCCAGTTCAGATGATGGTAGTATGAGCTCGGTAAGCTCTACTCATGATGCTGGCCCTGCATTTGTTGATTTGACTTTAGAACGGCTGCATTCCCTACACACTGTTCAAACCACAAAAGCTAGTCGTGAAGATTTGACATCGTATGCGAGAACGGGAAGTTCAAAAACCAGGGTGGCCCATGCTGTGAAGCATCCTATTTGCAAGTGTGGATGTAAAGTTCCCTTGGGGATTCTTCTCAAAGTTGCTGCGGCTTTCTGGTTACTAGCTAAACCCTCACAAGATGCATTGCTGTGGAGCTTGCAGCATGAAGCTGGATCAAACAAGAAGAAACAGTGGTTCATTTCAGGCGGTAGTGTTGGCAAACTGTTTCAACATACTATGAAGTGTTCAGGAATTGGTCTTATCAGGAAACCTTCATGAGCCTTCTGTAAGTTGGGGATTTTCACCAAAAGTAACATCTATTTTCAATCCCCTTCCAGGACATCCAGTATGTAAAGCTGCGTGGTTGCATTTACTTGGCATTGGAAAACATCGGATCTCGAGATGCAAGAAAGCCTTCAAGGGGATAGACATGCGAACCATCAATGGTCGTGGAGGATACTTAGCCTGAACCAACTCCATCACTTACATGTCCTAGCATTCCTTCAGCAGCTGCGACGCCAATTCCATGAATTCCCATCACTTTCTTCTCAGGACCATCAGCCCCTCCTGCTGCGAAAAGTGCATCTGTGAGGGCTTTCATGACCCATATGTACTTTACAGCTTCGGAGCCTATGCCATCTTCGCCTCTCTACTGCAGGGGATGTATGGATTAAAGTCAGTTGTTTGCTCCCCATCTTAAAGTACTAAATGTACTAAGCAATACTTCAAGATGCTTTCCACAATAATGCACACATATCCTCTTTTTAATTTATCTCAGGATAGCTTCAAAGACAGTTCTCAACAAAGCTGATGATCAACTTCGACAAGAGCTCTTGGACAGATTGATAGACTCAAGGTTGGTAGGGCCGACTGTGCAGGTGAACCAAGACCCAAACCGTTTGCCCATGAGGGAATTACCCCATGGCAACTGGATGAACATGTTTTTGCTTTACCAGGCCTATGCAAAGTCCAACCATGAACCCCCAGCATCAAAGTCTACATTCTTCAGCGTTGCTCAAGAATGGAAAGTTTGCATCAAATTCCACCGGCGGACTCATCACCAGATGTGTTTGACTTGCAGCAAAATTAAGGCGAAGATACAGAACACTGACGATACTTTGTCAAGACTTAGCCCCTTTTTCATATTTTCACATAATAATCACAATATACAATCTATACTTACTGTATGATTTAAAATAATGTGTTTTGGCTTCAAGAAAAGCACGCTTAGGTCATATGCTTTGAATGGACTAAGATCATGTTAGTTGTTGGTTTTCAGGACTTTGCTCTTCAAAAGCAATATTCAGATGAGCTTCTTGGGCACTACACAGAGGCTTGGCGGGGTCGTCAGGTGTATTATCAAGCACGCCAGCGTGCCAAATCTCAAAACGATTTGTTGGTGGTAATACTGGATAGCTTTGACAAATGCAAGATGGTACTTCCCAGATGGGCATTTGGAAGAACACCCAAGAGGCCTATTTACGAAACCACCCATCGTCACCATGGCCAGCCGAGTATATGTTTTGTTTCCTTTCAATCTGGAATTTACTTAGACTATTTTGTGGGGCCCCTCTCATAACACAGAATGAAAGCCGTCGTCACACAAAATAAGGTACCTATTTGACCTTGACTGGAACCATAGTCCATGGGTTTGGAGTCTTCATCTTTATTGGTGAGGAAGGAATGGCGACAGGTGCTAATTGGACACTTGAATCACTTGAAGTGGTTTCTTGTTTTCAGCTAGCTCAAAGTCTTTGTGATATTCTTGGACAACCTTCATGCCCACCGACGGTTCGTCACACGCTTGCTCCTCTAAGGCTATGCGATCCATTGATCGGGCCTGGCAGCTGTCTAGAGCAAAGAACATTCCGTTTCCATGGGAGCTTCTCGGACCTCGGATTTGATTTGATGACAGGGGTGGTGACCAAAGGTTTTCTTGAAAACGGAAATCAAATAGATCAAAACAAATATGAGTTACTATTATCAGTTTGGATTTGTTCAGGCTATGGCTTCAGGGCGATAATTGTCCAAAAGAAGTACGAAATTCGTTCACTGGCAAATGGGCCGCTTTGCTTAGCCAAGCGAACTACTTCGTGGGTGTGTCCCACCACCAAATGGTGGTGGGACACACCCACGAGGACATAGGCTGGGTTTGAACATCAATAACAAAAACGAGAACCATGTTTCCAATCTACACCTAGCCAAACCCACAATGTCATCTCTCTGCCAGACGGCGTTTTCTCCCTTGTCACAGCTTGCCTGAATGCCGAAGCTGATATCCAAACATTGAGGGATATCCAAAGGACTGATTTTTTCACTAGTCATGATGCTAAGAAGTTGGTCCCCGAACAAAACAATTAGAATCCATATGTGGGACGCCCGGTTCGCCAGGACAATCCTTAGGCGACTTACACCAACATTCAAAAAGAAAGGCCTAGTTCTGGAAGTGGAGTTCATTGACACCGCAACTTGCATGCATAGATGTGTCGGGTCTTCACATCAAAACTGGGTCATTGAGTCATTGCTTATCAACTTGTTTCCAGTAGAAGACTTCCGATATAACAAATTTACTGAATTTAGAATGAAGATTGGACTACTAAGATGCGCAATTGGTGCAAGCTCATGCCCCAGTGTGCTACGCTTCGGAACGCCTACCGATCTCGCAAAACGGATGGGGACAACAACATGCGAGTGCCTCAATCGTTTTCCTTCTTCCCAAGAGAAGGCGGGGAATCCTTTAGAAACTTAATATTCATTTGCAAGATCCATCAAGATTCAACAGTTTTGGGATTCATGTCAAAATCTCAAGAAAAATAATCATCAAAGAACGCCATTGTCATAGCCAAGTGTTTCACATAATTTTTCCGCCCCATCATCCCACGGTCCGCCAGCGATGCCTGGTGGTGGAGCTGGCATCGAGAAAGATGAGAATGTGCCAAGGCGCCTCCGAGCAGAAGGCAACAGGAGAGACATATTTGCATTAGTGAAGGGCAACATGGCTGATGTTTCATTGTCCCAACCACCATTGCTAGTATGGCCTCAGTCATTGTTGCCTACAGTTGAACATTTCTGGAACAGGGTTAATACGACCCAAGAAGTTGTGCAACAATCCCTTGATGAATCCAGGGTTGATGAATTGATGGAACTCGCGGCCCAAATTGATATTGATTTTCCACACATGAGTAGGGCCACCCAATACTATCGAAACTTGGTTGATCCAGCTAGGCCCAGAAAACCCTATGAACGTTTAATGTTCATTGAAGCTGGACCTAATGCGGCTAGTCGGGTGGGTGATGTGAGGCTAGGGGAAAGGCCACCACCACCCCGACCCCATCACTTGGAAGTTGTTTTCCATCATCGCCAGAGATGAAAATTTCTCACTGGCTGGGGTGTGCATTTGGCAGTCTAAGAAATTCCTGTCAATGCTTTGGGTTTCGGAGCTGCAGTTATCCTTGGTCAGCTTCAAAAAACGTGTTTCCCGGGAATGGTTCAACAAGCTGGTCACACATGTGTTGAAGGAATAACGCGTTGGGCAAACATCTATTTTGAAAATACATGAAAATACCAGATCCCTTTAGGCTTAAGTCTTGAGGTGTTTGTTTCAGGGAGGGTGTGGTAAGTGCTCGCCAATGGATATAGATGGCAATGCCCTTATGGACAAACTCTTCGCCTACTTTGAACAAGTTCAGGGCTCAATCTGGAACTGTGTAGATTTAAACTCAAGCTTCAGTGATCAATTCTCCCATTTCTGATCATTTCTTATTTTCTGAAAACTGCCCCGGAACCCAGGTGGTAGCGGAGAAGAATTTGGGTGATCACTTGTTCGATCTCTACGGCAACAAACTTGAGGCCCTGGAGAAGGTGCTTCTGCGATACGGTGCTTGTTTTTTTGCATGTCTTTTTGCCCCTCAATTGGTTCAACCCAAGCCCAAGTTTTGGTAGGTCATTGACTTCGTAGTGGTTCAGCGCTTCAAGGGGGAACCGAAACATGAGCTCTCATTGGTCCCACGAGAGTCAAGCAAAGAGATGTGGCTCTCTTTGTCAGCCTTTGATATTTCACCAGCTGGTAAATCTGGTTGTAACTTGGTTCTTTTGGGTTGAGGATTGTCATTTTCATTCGCTTTCTCAAAGTGTGAGATGATTTCGGCGCCACGTTTCTTTCTTAGTACATACCTCCTACACATTTAGCTAGTCGTGATCTCGTCGTGTGATCTAAGTCTATCCCCAGAATGCGCAATTCAGAGCTCACATCAGAGAATTTATGACTGGGTACCGAAGCTCGGCCGATGCCGTCTCTTGCAAGTTCCCACATGCAGATGGGTCTCGCGCTGTGCGACCATTTACGGTTGGCTACAACGACGGTCAGCTGAAAGTCCTGTCTATGATAGGCCTTGTGTCTTTCATCTATGAATTGGTTTCATGGCTCAACAAAGAAATTTATATGCATTTTGGGCTAATATACCTCGGCCTTAATAACAATATATTGATTATCATTTGGCTCTCCATCTAGTTAACTGATACTAATTCCACCCTGCTGGTTTTTTCGGAGGAATTCACTCAAGATGATCTTCAAGACCCGGCGGTGGATCACATGCTTCAATCCTTCCGTTATGTGCGATGCTGCTATGACCATTTTGATGTGCCTTCGCATCACTATTTGCACGCTTTGCGAACTTTGACGCAATTAAGTTGATGGGGTGAAGGGGGAGTCCTGTTTGCAAAGTGGGTTCGACCGTATAAATAATATCAAACAATAAGTTTTCAAACTTCTGTTTATTCATATTTTTGGTTCGTCTATTGTAGACCCTAGGACTGGGACATGTGACGGCGGACAAACAAAGTCCATCGTGTTTGGACTACCTTGGCCACTTCAAGGAAGCTTTGGCTATAGAGAAAAGGCTTTTGAAGCCTGGGGCTTCCAAGGCTTTGAAAGACTTATTGGCATCCCTGGTAGCAACCTACAACAAGATGGCAACAAACAAGCGTCATCGCGTAGACGCCCCCAAAAAGTCCATGATCTATAATTTGTTGCTTGGGCCCATACATTCAGAAATTATTTTCTGTACGTGGCCTTCAGTAAACATACCAGTAACATACTACCATACCTCTTTTTCCCGAATGTTCTTTAAGAAAAAAACCTCTTCGGAAAGTTGCAACTAAGGCTGAGAGCCCCTGAAGAATTGCACACACTGATTCATCAACACTATGACAGCTTCCGACATGAAAGTTCAGGCTAGGTCATCATTCAGGGATGGAAAACATGCTGCACCACTCAGTGGGTATGAAAACGTCTAAAAATATATAGATAAACTGACTGCTTTTCGTACCCCCATGAGTGGTGCAAGATGTTTTCCATCAGCAATAGTTCTCCCCTTGTCAACCCTGCGAGGCCTTCAGCTCGATATTCTACAAAGTGATTGGTGGGTTCCTGGGAACGGGGCCAGGTCAGAGATATCCAGATTTGCTGGCAAACCCCAATGGAAAGATATCCTTCAAGCCACCAACCAGACCCGCATGTTGTGGGCCACACGGGCCACCCAGGACCTCACTATATTATTTATTTCCGATTTATGGTATAATCTGAATTTACTTTAAGTCAAATCTCTTGATGATTTTCCTGTGGGTTGACATTTCCATCATCCCTCTAGGACTTTTGCCGGAAGGTCTCCAAGGATAGCTCCACCAAAGCGAAGGCAGTTCCAAAGTGATTATGTTTTGTGACTGGCACATATTGACACCAACAAATTTAGCCAAAAGCTTTTTGAAGCAGCATCCTTTCTCAAAATGTCACGTTTGCTTTAATCACCTATGCATGAAGACAATCTTTCCAAAAACAGTTTTAAACGAAATCCGTGGCCTTCTTTTTTTTAAAGGACCCTTAAATACAAGAAGCCGCTCCCTTGGTGCAGAAGCAAGCGCAACTTGATGAAGAAGGTCACCAAACACTCTTCGATGTTTGTTGCCTCTGGGCCTACTTGAAACCAAAGCTGGAGGAGAACTTCCCGGCTCCGATCGTGCAGAAATGCGAGAATCTGTTTCAAAAGGGGTAACTTGGTATTAGAACTTCATAATCGGATGTCGACGTCATCAGTGAGAATGTCAAACCATTTTTCTGATAATTATTCTTTTATTATCATCGCATTTGGTAAAGTATGAACTCATGGTTGGCTGAAACCGAATCCATCTTAGCCATTGGTGATTGCTTGGCCACGGCCGTTTTGTTTGGACCTTTTGTGATTGGGTTTCCAGAAACCCCGTCACAATTCATTTCGTAAATTTGGCCACAGCCAATCATCTTGCAATTTGGCTTCCACCCACCCCAAACATGATTGGGTTCCTAGAAACCCCGTCGCAATTTTCAAAGAATGGAGGGAGGAGATCACAGGGGTGGCATTCGAAATATATAAACAGATCTGATTGATATCTTCATATACTAGGGATTTATGATTGGGTTTCTGGAAACCCCGTCGCACTTGGCGGTTGTGACAAGCCTAGCTGGGTGTGATTGGTTTTTTGAAGGATCTTCCCCCCCAAAAAAAAACAAAAAAAATTGACGAACTGTCCAGGGGTCTTGACTCGGATCTTCAAGTCTTGGCGAAAGCTGGTGAACCTTTTGACTGGGAACGAGTCAGCTTTGTCTTGGAGGCGTGTGGAATATATAATATATGAATATTTTTAGTAGGTACTTGTAACAATATATTAGTCATAGTACTGAGTCTTATTGTGTTATGTTCCTGTAGTTCTGAATACATATCCCGAGATAACGCAAAACTTAAACAAGGTGGATATGATCCTAAGTATGATCCTACATGATTTGTATGCTTTTGCAGAATCATGGTTGATGGACATAATCCTGGACCAGCTGGGATGCCCGACACTTTTGATTACGGGGCTAAAACTTCAGGCATCGTTGGTGGTACAGGATTTTTTCCATCAACCGCATCAATAACCTGTCGCATGATGAATTTCAATCCAAGATAGTTTGAAGTGATCTTTCGAACACAGCCTTGGAGCCCTAAAAAATCAAAATCTGAACAAAGGGTTACGGATGAAATCCGGGAATAATACTGCTGCAACAATACCTTTACAAAATGCAAACCTGCCATCTTTGCCCCTGCAGCTCCGTGGTGAGAGCCTTGATGAGTTCATCAGTCAAGCGCAAGACACCTCGAAGAACGCGCAATCGAAGTCTTTGCAGGCAGCATACAACAGCTGGGTCCAGCAACTCAGAGCCGACCAAGTCATCTTTGAGTCGGACATGATTTTGCATCTTAGCTGAGCTTAGTAATCAGCAAGTTCGTTTAGCTGAGCTGGAACGTGGGATTAAATCCTAGCGTCTTTCCACCAAATTGTTTCACTTGAGTCTGGGGTTTCCACCATCAAGGATTATGATGCCCATGATCTTTTCCACCCATTGCCACCTGCTGAGGAGTGAGAAGGAAAGTGCTCGGCGGCGGGCAAAGCTGGTTTCTCAACTTGAGGACTTCATGGTTGTGGGACCTGTTATATTGGGAAATGGGTGAGAAAACAGTCTTCAAACACCCCTTTTTTAAGCCTGTTGAGTATCGTTTCCAACACCCCGCAACAAATTTTGGATTCCAGCGCCAAACATCTTTTAGATGGCTTTGTTTGTGCGGGCCCAGCACTTACGTCTTCCATCCTTTTCATCATCCTGTTCCTGCGTCAAAAATCTTGGTCGTAGTTTTTACATGTACGTATCATTACGTATGTAACCAAGGTTGGACAAGAAAAAATCACCTTTATCACGTTTGTTGCCACAAGAACTCTCTTGGGGAGGATTGCCACAAAAAAGCGTGGGAAATTGTTGGAGGGTATTTGGCATCGAATCTGCGCTTATTCTGTGGCAAGAGCATTGATGCCGAGTCGACGATCCTGCCAAGTTTGTCTAGTTGGATCGGGGAGGCCTTCTCTGAGATACCTGAGGCGAGGTCTTCTGATGACCATGGCCTGGTGCTTTGGGGCAACTTGCCCACTGCGGGCATCCTTGGTGCAAGCAAGTATGATTACCTGCTTACTAGCATCTCCAACCTGCTGTCGCTCTATAAGAAAAATTCCATTTGCGTGTTGGTGCACCCAAACCGGGCGGCTCAAATGTTTGGCAGGACTGAAATCATGATTGGTGATATCAAAATTCTCAGTTTCAATCATTTGACTTAACTTAGTTTTAGGTTCGCTTCCCTGAACCCCACGACTTGCTGTAGGAAACAAGAGGCAAAGGACGAGAAAGGTGAGATGAAAGATGAGGATGATCCTGGCAATTCTATCAAGGATGACCCGGATGACAGCGATGATGATGATGATCAGGAACACTCGAAAGAGGAAGCGGACATCAGAGACGTCAGGTACAAGTTGGAGACACTCTTCAACTAACTAAAAGAAACATTTTTGGGTTCCAATTTTTGAAAGACCCACTTTGAATATTTGAGTTCTTTCAGACTCCTTCAACATCATTGAATATTGGACTCTTTCGAAGTCACCGCATCCTAACCCTTGTTCTGTCCATCGCACTCCTTAGGAAAGATTTGAGCGCAAAGGATCGCAACCTTGTCGTGCGGAACGTTGCCTTTGTCTTCAACAAGGCACTTCAGCTAAATGCTGAATTTCCCGGAACCTTCCCAGAACCAAAGTCTGGTTGATCTAAGTTTGTCCTTCCTCGTGGCATGGTATCTTCTGGAGTAGGCTGGCATGAGATTATCATCGGCGCCAAACGTATTACCACATGTGCTGTTCATGAGGCTTCTGCCACGTAGCTACATTTGAGGAAATTGAGATGGACACATCCCCTACAATTTGATGATGTATATTTGGCAGTCATTTCTTTCACTGCTACTCCACCCCTACAAAACATCACGACATCTCCCAAAAGAATAGTGGTATCTCTTTCTACTTGCTATAGGGGTGAAAAGTAATGGGTGTTGATGGATAGGATGAATGTACATTAAAATTCCCCTTGGTGAACGAGTGAACATCTCACATCAGGAGACGGTGTATGGACGGCGTGATGCGGTCCTATCTGGCATTGCTGTTGTCCACCAAGAAAAAGCAAATGTTTATCGGAAGTCTTCTCTGTGGAAGCAAGGTGTCATTGACCAGATCGACATGTTGCCAAGGGGGCGCATGTTTAAGCCTGAAGTCCCTCGACATGGATAGTCACTAACTCTACATGAAGTATTTTGATGCTGTATTTTTTCTATATCTTAATATCCCCATTAATCATCCCCTGATAATGGGTAGAAGCTCTAGTGATTGGACTAGACCCTCGTTTTCATTTCCCCAAGTCTCAAACATTAAGCTTGCCAGATCTTGCCTGTGAGGTTTCATCGGGCGAGAAGAGCACCATGCCGCACCTCGGAAGAGCGATGACTGACGTGCAAGAATTGAAGCAGGCAAGCTCTTCGTCCGTTTTTCAACCTCTGGGTGAAAAATACCAGGATCGTTTCCCCAAATCACTTCATAAACAAACTGAGTGGAAACGTCAGCTAAAGATTTCTGTGGTTTGATCGCCCTCCCCAGGTAGCGGGCGGCACAAGCATTGTGGAACGTACTTTGGCTCTTTGCACACCCCAGTCTGTTGCTACGACAATTATCATAGATCTCCACAGCTATGACGGGTGGCCTTGCCTAGCTGTTCTCCAGGACAGTTGTAGGTGAATTACAACAAATTGCTACATGTCGGATGAAGAGTGTCAAATTTATGGACCTTTTCTTTTGGGCTATTTGCCACTTAACCTCCATAGCTTCAATCCCACCAGTCTCAAAATCAACCACTTCCAAACAGCCACAGGAGATTTCCGACAATGCCAGGATTTTTTGTGGATCGGTTGTCTTGGACTCCAAGCCGGATTATCTTCAGCAGTACCTGGCCAACGCAGTGTATGAAGCGTGCAGGGGAAACCGGATCAGACTCAATGGATTTCCTGACTTCGCTCCACTGATTCAGGGTTTGAAGGAAGCTTCCCCCGAAGTGGAATCTCGTCCACTTCAAGTTTGTGTCAAACGGGGATCGAAGCTTTTGGTGCTGGGGAGTTTGGCAAACAAGTGGCTACAATCGGAACAGTTTGGCCCTGAAGCTAATGCCATTGTCGAAGATCACAACAAACGCTTTAACGTTGATGGCGATTTTGTTGAAGAAGTTGCAGAAAGGACCAACGTTTGTATTAAATAAGGTGTCTATCAAACTGCTCTATGAAAAAATTGAAAAATCATTATCCAGTTCCTTGAAGGCTTTGTCAAAAGTCCCCAAAACAATGTTTGAATGATCCCCCATGATGCAGGACTGATGATGCTTCCTTGGAACGGGCCCCCAAACGCATCAAGCTAGAAGCGGATGACAAGGCTTCTGACAGTGATGTCTCGTCTTTGAAGAAACCGAGCCCTGGTAACATAGAATCACTGGTCTTGGGGGAAGGAGTATATCCTATTGCCAACCCTAAGTTTCAAGATTCCGGAGCATTTTCAGGGTTTTAGGTCCTTAGGTGGATGTTTGTCATGGATGTTGCCAACGCAATAGTTCTTTTCAAGATGACCTCCCATCCAGCCTTCTCTGCCGTTCAAGGAAGAAGTTTCAGATCAATTCCTGCGCTGAGCTCGTCACGAATGAGGATGGCGACTGTTTGTTCTTGGTTTCCAAGGGGAAAAATCAATTCCTTCAATGGAGGGAACTGCCCCTTATCTGCAATGTAGGGAGTAGTAGTACACTAGTAGTACAGTAGAAGTAGTAGCAGTACAATAATAGTAGTAGTAACGTAGTAGTAAGTAGACAACATTAGTCAGCAGCAGTAAATATGAATTGACTTATTGTTTTGCAAGGTGGTAGTCTACTGTTGGAGAAAAGACAAAAATATCCAACCAAAGTTTTAGCCCCAAAATGTCAACTTGGGGATTTTGCATATCAGCCGTATGAATACCTGAATGTTAGGACATGATTGGGCTTTTGCAAGTAACTCATCTGCAACCCCAAGACCTGTTTTTGTGAATTGAACCTCTTTTGGTTCCATCATCTAAGGTTTTCATTCGGCTCCGGAGAGTGGCGAGGCAAATCAGAGACTTGGACTCTTTTTTTTTACCGTGAAACGAATTTAAACCATGTCAAGAAAAGAAGTTATAAACGGACTTATAGAATCTCAAGTTCATTCATGACTGTGGATTCTTGCCGGCCACCAATTCAAAAAATATAAAACTCGACATGTTCCAACCAATCCAAACTCCCATCCAGTTGTCCATGACTCGTGCCACTTCAAGTGGCCACCCTTTAGGAAGCGAACGAAGTGACTCAAGATCCTTGCGGGCGCTGGTACTTGTTTGCACTCGGGATGGATGATGTGGTGCTGCTAGAAAAGAAAGATTTGCCAACCCATTTGGCTTCTCTGCCTTGTGTGGATAGCCCTACCCAGTTTAGGGATCTTATCTTGCAACTTGAAGATGCTGGAGAGGATAGGCTTTTGAAAAAACACACACGCCCGAAAACCTGTTTGGGGAAATGGCCTCAGAGTTCAGTTTTTAAAAACAATTATTTATAGACTTCAGTTTTTTTAAATCCTCACAAGGTTCAGTTTTTAAACCTCAAGGGCTTAGTGTTCATCCTCGTAGACTTCTTCTTTAAACCCCGAAAGGTGAAACTTGGTGTCAGCCATCATGCACTGGCGGATGGAACTTTGAACGCCGAAAAACCGCTGGTGTTTGTGATGGGAAACCGTAAAGATGATGATGAACAGGGGAGCAAAAAACGCAAGCATGATGGCTCCAACCGCAAGGGAAATTCCGTGAATATCAAGAACTTTGGTGCTTATGTTCAACCCGACAAAATCAAGTCGAGTGCAAAGCTGATCATTGGATGGCGTGTCAGGTGCCTGACTATATGTTGTTTCACACCGCTGGGATAGTGATACTAGTTGGTTGTCCACCTTCAAGAAGTTTGTTTTTTTTGGGTTGAGCATACTTTGGCATTTGTTTCCAAAAGTGCGGTTACACGACTCTTAAAGAATGTGTTCTTTCTACATTGACTTGTTTTTGTCAATAATTTCTGATCATCCTTTGTGATATGATGTGATATGAAGGTTTGTTTGCAAGCCCAACTATTGTTAGATAACCAGCCACCCAACAATAGCGAAATGATTGGCGAAGACCGCTGCTGAGAGGATGGGTGTGTGTAAAAACTTGCTGAAGATGGCTGCTGACGATTCTGCTTGGATGGCTGCTGAAGACAGGTTGGGGTGAAGATGGCTGGGGATGGCTGCTGAAGATAGCTGGGAAAGCTGCTGAGGGTTGCTGCTGGGATTGTTCCTCAAAATAGCTGAGGATGGCTGCTGGAGATAGCTGCTGTTGTTTGTTGTGTATCATGTAGACTGTAATTTCATCCCCATTCTTGGATGCACTACTCCCCGCTGTGCAGGCTGGAGACGAAGACAGATGGAACAAAGATGGTGGTTCCCATCAGACCCATCGCCTGCACCTCTGGAGTGATGGATTTGGATCAGATCGTGGTTCGGATGATTTGACTGATTTTTGGGCCTAGGATCTACATTTAGCAGTTCTCAGCTAACAACGCTGAGGGTTTTTGGTTTTCAGCAGTGCAGCATTTTGGGGGCCCACGCTTGAAAAGTAATTTACGACTGACAATTATTCACTGACTACTACTTAGTTGAATTTTACCATCATTGTGTTTTGGCAACTGCTCGCGCTGATATTCTTACTGATGATGGCTAGGAGTGATACCTGACCTCAAACCGCTCGCAGCGCAAAGCTGTGGGTTCACTTTGGGCCTGGGGGGCAGTAGGATTTTTTCAGCTTTCCAAACCAGCCAACCGTGTGTCCCAACCGTGAGAAATATAGCTGCCACGACTTTCACAGTTGCTCGGTGGATATCTGCAATGGAGACGTGTCCCACAATCGAATTCATATGGAAACATATACGAAATACCTTCTCTTGGACGATTGATTGCTATTGATTTATATCATATAGACTGACCATTAGTGCTGTGTTGGAGTACTTCACGGCTTAGAGGGTAGTCCTGGTGTTTTTTGACGCCATGGGACCACAACGTAAAAAATCGGAAGCCGAGAGTGACGTGGAGAGTGTGCAATGTATGACTCCCAACCCATCGTTCCGACCTCCGGCCCCTTGAATCTATGAATGAATGACGAATATTTTTTGATTTGTGAGTTTGAGAATGCCTTTTGTTGGTATCATTGATGCATACCCAGTATCTAGCCCCACAATGTGAATTTGCATTTTCCAGGCTTTTGATTTGGGATCTATGCTTGCTGATCGTGCAGTGCCAAAAGCAACCACCCAATCTCGACGACCCGTGGTCTCCTCTGCAGCTGCTTCCACAGCAACAGCAACACCACCGCCTCGTAAACAAGCGGTGGCAGAAGAGGCTTCAGGCGTGCCCTCCCCCCCAAAAGGAAAATGGACATAATTAAGCGGGACTAGAACGAATCCAAAATCAGGTAAGTAAGCTTACTGTAGATACGATACAGCTCAAAGACTTAAATCAAATAAATCCAGAATCAGAATATAATAAGTAAGCTCGCTGTAGGTGCAGAAGATCACGGAAAGTTAATGGTAGGTAGCTTCTTCCACTATCTCACTCTTGGCCTGATCAATCTTGATCATCAATGCAGCTAGTTCATGAGCTTCTAGATCATGAGTTCCGTTCTTTGACAACAGACATATTGACCGGCAACATCCGTTAGATTATTTGGAGAGGCTACCGTTCCCAAATCGGAGCCCTTCAAATGTCACAACAACTTTGGATCCTGCCCTTACCATCCTTACCACCTGTGCTATGTTTCCATTGTTCTTACTTTCTTTTCCTTGCCCATGCCAAGGTGTCACATCATCCGCTGATCGGCTGCCTCCAAGAGTTTCCTCTGGCGAGTCTTCCTCGCCTGATGCAGTGGTTGGTGACAAGAAAGGGGAGAAGAAACACAAGGGGGGTGAAAAGGCTGAGACAAAACGGAGTAAGAAAGGGAAGGGTGATAAGGATAAGCCGAGCAAAAAGCGTAAGAAAGATGATGATGATGATCATAACCCCTTACCTGATGGAGGTTCTGATGATGATGAGGACGGTGATGACGAAGATGGAAATTTTGGTTTAGAGGGGCTCGAAGATATTTTGAAAGATGAAAGTGACCAGAAAAGTACCAAAAAGAAGCCAGCCACCAACGCTACGAAGAAGCGCCCTGCAAAGAGAGAGGGAAAGAAACGTGAGGAGGCCCCTTCAAAGCTTCCATCAAGTTCTACATACTTGTTTTGCACCTGTGCTGTTGTTTTCTTAAAGAATTTCTATAGATCACAGTTATACTCCGCAGTTCTGGGGCGGTATTTTTCTTATCAAAACCCCAAAACTGTCAGGCGCTGCCCTTTTACAACCAGATTGAGATGTGTGGCCAGCAGAGCCCTGTTGAACCGGGGCAGCAGAGCCCTGCTGAACCGGTGCCCTTTTACAACCAGATTGAGATGTGTGGCCAGCAGAGCCCTGTTGAACCAGTGACACAGCCTACGTGCCCCAAAATGCATGTAGTGTTGTTTATTGAAAAAATTTAAACCTCGTACATTTCAGAGTTCTATCAGCATATAGCCCTGACACTTAATCCGCACATTGCAGCACCAAACAAATCGAAAAACCTGAAACCAAGGGAAGCGCCGAATGAAGAAGAAGCCCAATTTGAAAATCCAGAAGAACACCATCCCCAATGTGATATTCCAGAATTTGCCGAAAAAGATGAAAAAGACCCTCCATACCTGGAGCCTGAAATTGGTGATGAAGGGTTGAAGCTGCTTGGCTCATTTCGACATATTTCGACCATGAAACTTCAAGGACAATTCTTTCAGGTTTCTTTGGGAATTCCTCTTCGAACCATCCATTTTCAGCTGCTACTCTACTTGAGGCTTGGTGACCCGCCCAAGAATGATGATTATCAGCTCTTGGATGGTGTGGAAACTGAGGTGGATCCTGAATCTCCTCTAGTGGTATCATCTCAAGGTACGCCGACACCGCCCCCCCCGGACAACCAACTTGGGTTTGAATCTTGGGAACGTTGTGTTTCTTATCTGAATACTTTGGAAAAACTGTTCATGACCTTCTTTTTCACTAAAGTAAAAGGAAGTGGTTGGCTCATAAGGTTCAACGTGTTCATCTTCGCCGACTCCAGCGACAAGCCGATTTGTCGAGCCTTCTGGAACCAAAAGCGTTGTTCCAAGATGCACAGGACATGACCTCATTTCGCATTTTTCAAGCAATGCATTTAGACCTCTTAGATGTACTTTGATTTTTTTTCGAAAGATAGCACATTATAGAAATCATAGACGTTTGCCATACAATGCTTCTCACAGGAGAAGGAGTTCCATGGGGCAAAGGACTCTTTGGTGGCATCAACCTTCCCACCACCCACGATTCAGGCTTTTGTAAATCAGCAAATTGTTATTGCCCCTGAGGATGGGTTGACACCCAAGCTTTAGCAGATCCCGCAGCTGAAAAAACTGACGCGACAAAGGCAATAGCAAAAAGCACACCTAAGGCAGCACGCAAAGCTAAGGCAGCATGCAAAGCTAAGGCAGCATGCAAAGCTAAGGCAGCATGCAAAGCTAAGGCAGCATGCAAACGTAAGGCAGCGTGCAAAGCTAAGGCAGCATGCAAACGTAAGGCAGCTAAGGCAGCATGCAAACCCAAGGCAGCGTGCAAAAAGAAACCTTCCCCCAAGGGTAAGGCTAAAGCGAAGGCGAAGGTTACATCCCAAAATTACGATGACGTTGCGCGTAAGCTGCATTCGGTTTCTAGGCAAGTTTATGTTCCAAAGAGTTTGCCAACTGTTTCAACTTACAAATTTCACACACACTGACACACACGCAACCCCTTGGAACTAACTACCCTAAGGTTTACTCTGCTGCTTGGCACACAGCAACATCCAACAAGTCGCAAGTGGCAAAGGAAGCAAGGAAAAAGTATCTAGGATGAAGCTATTTGATGTTCATGTCTTTTCATGTATGCAATTCATGTTGTGTACTTTCAACTGCCATCTTCCCCTATCAACAATTAACCCCAAAAAGCTCAGGTGGGTTCTGGAGGAAGGCCCGCGTGATCATGAGCTTGTGAAGAAATATTTGGCGATTTACCAGAAGGAGGCTGAGGGTGCTTGACAACAGCCCCTCATCTTCTGGGGTGGATCATTCACAATGTGATTTGATCTTCTAAGCTGCGCACAGTCGCAGGACATGTTGAGCTCAGGGGCATTGGTCAAAAAAACGAGCTGCGGAAGCCAGCGATGTTCGGCAAGACTAGCCTCCCTCGCAAACAAATATATCGGAATGAATTTAAGAGTATGTAAGTATAGAGAACATAGAGAAATCTGTGATCACAATTATGATTCATAACCCCAAACTCTGCAGGGTCTGCAAGAACCACTCCAGATCTGGAAAGGAACCACTTGCAAGTGGACATTGCTATTTTGCTTTGCTGGTCTTGTGTTGGTTTTGTGTCTGGGTGTGTTGTCGCCGTGCTTGGCTGCGCCCTGGTGCCCTGGTCTTTTGCAGTCACTGCGTTGCCTGTAGCAAGTCAGTCTTAGAAAATTTTTGCGTGAAACTTCGACAACTTCAGACAATTTAGTGGCGCCTTGAGGTGCTGCTGTGTTCTAGGTGGACAAAGTTTTATGTGAAGAGTTGAAAGCTTAGAGGCTCTGTAGAAGTTGGACAGTCTGAAGAAAGAAGTATTTATCATCACACCCCCTGTGGGACTCGAGCCCACAATCGTCGGATTAGAGGTCCGACGCCTTGTCCATTAGGCCAAGGGGGCTCCTGCCATGCCCTTACAAAGCTCATCTTTCATCTAAATGATGCAGTCGCGTAGGGGCTCCTGTCATTATCCATGCAAACAGACAAGCACTGTAGGTCTGCGCCATGCCACAGCCGTGTTTCGAGCAGGCTTCTGCTGCTCTGCTGCACAGTGCTATCACTTCTTCCAGCAGCAATTCTATGATCCTGGCAGGACTCGAGCCTGCAATCTTTGGTTCCGAAGATCAACGCCTGATCCATTAGGCCACAGGACCTCTTGAAACATTGGGCCTAGGCCCCTGCAACTCCAAATGCCTCCTTCACTAGAACTTCTAAAATCAGGAATGTGCCCATGAAGAACTATGGGGGCCCTTGCATGTGGCACTGGTTTT
>DF245008.1:0-21539 GCA_000507305.1 Breviolum minutum Mf 1.05b.01 | reverse complement strand
CAGCTACACTCACAGCCAAACACCCTATCGATTATGCTTCCCTTCTACGGCCAATTTGATCAGCGCAATTGCAGGATGAAAAATTTCAAAAAGGTGCAACGTATGGCCATTTTTGATTTTACAAGGCAAGTCTGAGTTACATTGAAGGCTATCTTCTAGACTTGCAAAAGCATTGGAAGGCAAACGCTACACTTCTTGAAGTGATGGTAAAGGGGTTCGACTTCGATGAGTTCCCTTACTTGCATACACCTGGCCTCTAATCGGTACGAGAATGGTGGGGGGGGGTCTCAGCCAGCTGCCGCAGAGGGGAAGTCTTCCGACAGAACAGTAGGACAGACCTTGACCATTACTCTTGCCATGCTAAGCTCCAGTTTGGGCTGCTGTCTGACACGCATCAAAGCTGACAGGATCGAGTCGTTACTTCGAGATGGCAAGAAAGCCCCAGCCTTCGCAGCGTTGTTTCAAGGGCAGCCGGGCAGCTTAGTTTCGCTCAAGGTCAGTTCTTGGGTTCAGAGTTGAAACTTGCCACAGTGGCATATCTTTGCAGCATTGCAAACTCGAGTTGGAAGCCGGAGCATGAAGCTACCTTTTTAACTTTAACTTCTTTGCCTCCTATGTCACTTGGGCTTGTATCTTCCCCTCCGAACACACGACGAATTGAGACCTATGCTGATTTTCTCTGGTGCGTGGCGCAGGGAGCACACTTCTTGGCATCCTGCTGGAGACGGAACAGTATTTTATTGTTCTGGTAAAAGACATCAGGTTGGTCCAACATCAAGCAACGCTATAAGCAAAGACAGGAAAATCATGGAAAATCCACAAGCATAACCAGCGCATACCGAGCCAGTGGCCATGGTTGCAAGAGTTGCCATTTGATCATGGCGAATGCAGGCAGATGTTTTCAACTGGCTGCTTGGATGCATGATGATGTGAACCCTGACCTGCGGGTGGACAAGGGTTATTGGTAAAATCGACTTGTGCCCCCTTCCCCGCCGTGGCGCTACCTTTTCTCAAACTTTCTTTCTACTTCCTTGCAGAGTTGCAAGGAAGTTCAAGACAATCGCGCGTCAAAGCTTTAGTGCTTTGACCACCGTTTACATTCTTGGCTTTGTTTCTTGCTTGCTTGTTGCTGGCCTTGTGAGATCCCCCTCGCAGTCTTGGGAGGGAAGGCCTGCTCACTTCTTACATGGGCACTATAGATGTGCATGTTTCTGTGCTGTTGCTTGATCTAGCTTGGACGTCTCATTGTGTCTGACGTGGAAGAGCAGGGAAAGGTTTACGAAGTGCAAGGTGGAAAGCGACGCGTGATCTAGGTGTGCTGGTGGCATAGGCAGGTGCGCTTCAGGCATTGTTGCCTAAAGTTTTAGCAAGTGATGAAGTTGATCAGGCGACAATTTTAATGCCATCATTTCTCCGCACAAGGCTTTGCACTGCAAAGGTTGTGACCCAAGCAAATCTAGAAGGAGCCTATGCCGCGGAGCAGCCTGATGTGGAAGGAGCGGCTTGGTTTGTCGAGAGAAAGAAAATTTGCGAATGTTCAGTCCAGAGTCATGGAGCTTGGATGGCCAAGCTTCTGCTGGAGATGAGCTTTCAGATCGAGCTTCCTACATCAATGCCTTGATCTCCGAGCTGGTGCACCAGGTTCCAGCACATCGTGTGGGAAACAGACTTTCCTACATCCACTGCACAGATGCAAAAGCACTGTATGACTGCATCATCAATGAGAGCCGCAGCGTGGCCGACAAGCGCACTTTGGTTTCAATGCGAGCGATGCAGGAATTTGTGGAGGCTTCACAGGTTCATTGGGTCCCCACAAGGTTCCAATTTGCAGATGGCTTGACAAAAGTTGAGGATAAGCTCAGGGCAAGCTTCAACCGCTGTTTTCAATTTCCTATGGCAAGTTTGGTTGAGCATCCATCCAACTATTGGCTTGAGGACCTCTATTTCGAGCATGCAGCTGGAAAGAAGCAACCCTCAAAGCCTGCCGCTGACACTGAGAGACCAAATGGCAAAAGGCCAACAAAATAATAGGAGCGACAATTTTGCGCAAACCATTCCTTTTAGGTCATGTACTTTGTCCTTTTGGCCATGCAACTGGGTTTTTCCGCAACTTGAATCCGAATGCATCATACGATGCATGTGGGACCCTGAGTCATTTCTTTTACCCTGCGGGGATCGACCCCTCGTGCAATGGTGGTCTGGCAAAAAGGCAGCTGAGCTTTCACTTCGTGTGCTGCTGAGCTTTGCAACAGACCTTTGTAAGAGTTTTATTATTATTATTATTATTATTATTTATATTTGAATTGTTTTTGGGTCTTCAATAATCTTTTATTTTTTCCTATTTTTAAAAAATTATTATTATATATAAATATTTAAGTTAATTTTATTTGGTTTATTAAATTTATCGATTTTTTTATTTTGAATTTAATTTTTGATATTTTTGGCCAAAAAAATTATTATATTCGGGGGTTTATATCATATTATTTGATATTTTTCTGAAATTTTAATTATTTATAAATTTTGAATAAAAATATTTTAATATTTTTAAATTTTAAAGAAAAATATTTTAATATATTTATTCAATTATTTTTTTTAATTATTTCTAATTTAAAACTTATTTTTAATAAATAAATTAATTAAAATAATTTAATAAATAAAGAATTAACTAATTAAGCAAAAATAATAAAAATAGATTNTCAAAAAAGGTTCTAAATAAGTTAATTGTCGTTCTAGACAAGGCTTTATTCCAAGTGAAATGAATTTGCAGTTGTGGAAATTCAAGTGAACGTTCGTATCCTTATGCCCAAGTGGTGGGAGGGTGGGTTTTGCCCTATTTCGTTGCTTCGTTTAGCCATGGGGGATTCTTTGATCAACTTCTCCAAGCTGACGGACATCGAGAGTGTGGGCATTATCAAGAGTGCTTCCTCAGAGCTTCAGCGCAGATTGGAACAGACCAGTCCTGTGTCTCCTAGAGCCTTCAGCTCCACATCATTTGAGCGAGTTGATTTCACGCCTAGTGAGCCATCGGATAGTGGTGTGTGTGGTCAGCAGGCATTGAAAGAGCCTTGGACTTGTGGGTATCATTGCCGTTGGTGCAAGGCTGCTTGCACTCGTCAGAAGGGTCACGTACATCATTCCTGTTTCGAACATCGACACCATTGAGAGCCAGGTGTGGCTCTGATTCAAGACGCAGAATCGGATCTGCAGGACTGCGCTAGTGGCTCAATGGATTCAGATCCTTCTCTTCAAGTCATTGACGATGACATACCGGTGGAAATGGACGATGAAAGGTCTGGGCCAGCAGCTGGTAAACTTCTGGATGCAAAACCCAAGCCTGCTCCGAGACAACCGGTTCACATTGTGGATGCAGTGAAGGTCGATTCGACAGTCCGTGTGGAAGCTGACAAGAGTGCCGATTTCAACGTGCAAACTTTTGCAGTAGAGAAGCTCAGATGCACTGACAAGAGTCAATTCAAATTTCCATGGGAGCGTGGAACCTTGAAGAGAATTTTTGGGGAGCTGCAAGTCGTCCCCAACAAGAAACTTGCAGTGCAACCATCTGACCGGAACTCCATCAAAGTTTCCTTGGAAGTTGGCGATAAAGCAAAGGTTTCTGCTGCAATCGAAGACGTTGTCGAAACACCATCCGCTAGCATCTACATGATGGTGGTTAAGACTATGGAACAGTTGAACTACAAAGAAGATAGAGCCAAGAAGAGAACAGCTGCAGTGAGAGAATGGTGGAAGCTCATATCTACAGAGCTTGACGCTTCATGCATTGGACGCAAAGTCCTTGAAGAGGCGCCTGGTGATCACTATGACTCCTATGGATTTGAAGTGGTAGACGCATGTTTTGGTCTGAAGAGTCCTGGCACACTGCAGAAACGTTTGTATGCACTTCGTTCCTTCAGTGAGTGGTGTTCAGACCACCTTGGTGCTCCTTGGTTGCCGCTCACGGAAAGTCATGCATGGCAATACATTCGTCATCTCAAGTCAACTGGTGCACCAGCCACAAAGGCTGCGACTTTCATGGAAGCAGTTCGTTTTGGCTGGTATATAGTGGGACTAGACGGTGGCGACGAGGTGCAGGCTAGCCTCAGAGCACGAGGTCTGTTCGCACAACTGTTTGCTGCGAAGCGACCCTGGAAGCCGGCCGATCTACTCACAACAGAGGAGATCCTCAAACTGCATAGCTTCTTGGAAGATACAACAAAGAACATTGTTGACCGAGTCATGGCAGGACATCTTTTGCATATGTTGTATGATCGGGCTAGGTGGTCTGACTTGCTATCGGTGAGGAATGCTGCAATTGATGTTGATGGCGTCTTCTTCGAGATGGAGACCAGGATGCATAAAGGGGCGAAGGGTGCAGAGTCGAAATCAAAACTGCTCCCCTTGGCAGCGCCGTGTGTGGGCATCAATGGTAAGAGTTGGGCTGCAGCTTATTCTGATGTTCGAGCAGAAGCAGGGCTTGATCTACCCTGTGCTGAGGACACGCATATGTTGCCTGCACCATCCAGTCGAAGTTCCTGTGTGTGGACAGCGAGGCCTCTCACCTCTGAAGAAGGGGCAAACTTCTTACGGAGGATTCTTGGGGTTTTCAAGTCTAGGGAACGTCGTGTGTCAACACACTCGCTGAAGTCGACGGCTATCAGCTGGACTGCCAAGTATGGATTGAATTTTGAAGCAAGAGCCTTGTTGGCTCGACACAGCTCTTCAGTTTCAAATCCTACTGCAATGTATTCAAGGGATCTGTTGTCTCCGGTGTTGAGATCTTTCATCAGCGTCATCGAGCAGATCCATTCCGGCCAGTTCGCTCCAGATCGGACTAGGTCAGGGATGATGACTCCACGACCTTTGAGTGCTGCAGTACCTGCAACTCCTCCAACGGATTCGGACAAGGTTCTGGCTGATGAAGGCTTGCTGGTAGAAGGTGCTGGTGATGTGCCATCGTCTGGAATCACCATGGAGCCTGAGGATGCTGCAGCGCGATGGAGAGCTGCAGTTGCAAGAGTGGATATGGAATCCACCCAATCTATGCAAGAAGCACCACCACAAGACGGTGATCACGAACACTGCGATGACTGGAGTGAGACCAGTGAAAGTGCTGACGACTCGTCTGACTCTGACAGTGGTTTGGAAGAGAGTGTGGTCGATTTTCATCAACGTTTCGCCCCGGTTTCTGAACCCAGTCTTGCAGATGTCTATGTGAACATCAATTCAACTGTGCTGCATTGTGTGGGACCCAACGGCAAGTTCAAGTGCGGCAGGGCAGTTTCAAAATCCTACAGCAAAGTTTGGGAGATGAATGGCATCCGCTGTTCGAAGTGCTTCAACATATGAACCTGCATTTTGCAGACGCGTGAAAAAGAAAGCTGCTGCGTATCAAGACGCTGAGATTGCATCATGTGAATGAGTCAAACTGTTGGATTTCAAAACGCCTCCTTTTTGCGCCCCCAGGCATGGGACCCCAGGAAGTCTCTTGAAACACTAGCTTTTTGGCTAATTTTGGGGTACTTGCTGGGGTCAGTTTTCACACTTCTAAGAAGGCCCTTTGAAAAGAGGCGGAGTTAAAATTCAGCAAGTCAAACACTGTTGTTTGTAATGAAATGCATGTTGTCCATTTGGGAGCATGATTCACTTTGCATTGACCACTGTGGTATGCATTCACACACCTGCTGAAATTGTTGATCCTGAGAACACAACAATTCATTTAATGAAGTGCCTCTTGGTGACCAGAAGGACCATGAACATGTGCAGATTGTGCCCATGTTGGGAAATCTGATCAAGGTGGCGGATTGTGATTCTGTCTTGACCACTCAGCGAAGGACTCAAAAGTACATGTGATGCAGTCTTTTCATTGACATGTTAACTTGATGATTTCTGTTGTTTGACATTGAATTGCACTCATAGAGGTCACGTCACAGAAACTCAACAATGTACATCAGTTTTGGCATACATGTAGGCTGGCATTTGAGCACTTGCTTTGTTAGAAGTTCCGATGGCTTCCATACAAGACAGCAAGGCCCATTTCAAATCGAGGGCCACTGAGTATGGATTGGATGTGCCCACCATCACATTGCTAGAAAACAATGGCATCACGACGATGTCTCATCTGGCTTTTGCAATCAGCCGACCTGGTCAAGAGGTGGATGAATCAAAGTTTGATCAGTGGGTCACTGATCTCAATGGTGGTACCCCAATGACTATGGGGCTGACAGCTGGACTTAGACGATTGCATTTTGAATCTGAAATCATTTTGACGTCAGTGTTGAAAGCATCCGTTGAAGAGCCCGCTTCAGAGAGTTCAGTGCCAAAAGCTACGCCGACTGCTGAGCGCACTGCCAGGCTCAAACAGATGAGGACAAATTTGCCAGGTGTCATCATTGAAAGCAGCACGGAGCCAGCCTACTCGTTGGTTGATGAATGCATGCACCAGTTCGAAACACGCATTCTTCGTTATATTGAGCCATCAAAATGTTATTCTAGAGAAGCTGAGCTCACCAACGCCAAGAGTGAGAAGAAATTGAAAGTTGACGCCAATACGGACCATCCCAGATGAATCAGTGTTGACGGCCTATCAACTGCAGCGATGCTTTCGTCGTCGTGGATTAGCCTATGAGTTTGCAGGCCTCATTTCATTCACCGCCCATGAACGCTACATCGAAGCATTGATGCGACACCTCACATTGGAACCACCACCAAATTTCCAACAAGTGACTTTGCATCAAGTCCTACGTGCAGATCGTGAAGTGTTTGTCCAGTTGAGCCAAACCACTGAGGAGATTCGGCCAACAGCAGCAGGTGTCAGACCCCTGGATGATGGTCTGATGGAGGCATTGCGCAGTTACAACACTGCTTTCCACCTGATGCCTATGGTCAAAGAGCAGTCGTGGCCAAGTGGACATCGTGTGACAGGAGAAGATGGCCCATACCAAGAAAAAGGTAAGCGCAAAGGAAAGAACAAGAAGGGCAAGCCAGGGGCTGCGTCAGCACCGAGAGGCTACCCAGGTTGCACAGGGCGTGATCCCAAGAATCGTCCGATTTGTTTTGATTTCAACATCAGTTCGTGCCCACACGCAGCCCAGGGAGCAGCATGTAAGAAAGGCAGACACATCTGCTTCAAAAGTGGATGTCACAAACCCCATGCATACGTTGTGGCCCATGCTGACGAGGCTAAGGCCTCTGCATCGTGACAACAAGATCATCAGATGTTTCACAGCCTTGCGAAAGACACCATGATCATTTTAGAATTGTTTTGTGGCACAGCAGGGCTTACTGCAAGTTTTCGTAGGCATGGTTTTACCAGTGCAATTGCCATTGACAAAGTCAAATGCAAATTTCCTCATGCAAGTGTTATTCAGATAGATCTTGCCGATCCAAACGGTCAGTTACTTGTAAAACAATGGCTAACCCAAGGCAACGTGGTGGCGGTGTTTCTTGCACCACGGTGCGGGACAAGTAGTCTTGCACGTAACATTCCTGTACCAGGTAACCCAAGTGCACCTGTTCCACTGCGCTCCATTTGGGAGCCTGATGGACTAAGAAACCTCACTGGCAAAGATCTCTTGAGAGTGTCGTTAGCTAACGTTCTTTATGATTTTTGTAGGGAAATAGTAGACATGTGTTGCGAATTGGGTGTTGCCGTAATGGTAGAAAATCCCTTAAACAGCCTGTTTTGGGTCACAACATTTTGGTGTGACATTGTGCACCATGACAAGTTGTTTTATGCCAAACATCAAGCTTGTGCATATGGAGCAATGCGACCTAAATGGACGCAGTTGTGTGCCAATTTCCCTGAAGTCAAATTGATAGCAGCCAGTGTTTTCGCTACCTCGCTGGAGGTGCACTACCCCAAGGCCCTGTGTGAAGCTATAGTATATTCTTTTGAGGTGCACTTTGAGTCAAAGTACAATATTCTAGAACCTCAGCATCATATCAACGCTGAGTTCCAAGCTGCATCCGGTGTACAACCCACAGGAAACAAGTTGCCACCCATGTTTTCACCGTATTCAAATGTGTTTGTTTCACTTACTGATCAACATGATAATGTCGTGTGGCCTGTCCAGTGCCCATCATTTCAACATGCAAAGCTGCTTCATAAGATTAAAGTGGGGGTGATGACGAAGCAGCTGATGGTTCAGTTGGCAAAATAGCTGCTAATGCTACCATACATCAAAGAGTTGTGTCAGCACTCCAAGTAGCTAAAGTTGAGATGCCCATTTCGGAATCCGACATTTCGTCCAATGTAGTGAATCTTCAAGTGCATGGTTTCTTGTTGGAACCACATCAGTTTGTTGATAGAGCTATCAAAACTACTCACCCGTTTGCACCAAGTGTCTGCCTGCGAGATGTTCTGAAACAGGTGATTCACCGTCATTGGAGTTCCACCGCCACTTTGATTGCCGAAAAAGTGTCATTGCCAGTGTCAGAAGGTGGACGGACAGGGTGGCTGAGTTGCATGGTGGCGAGATGGCTTTGAAGAAGACCATGGATTCTGTTGTGGCTTCTCCCCCCCTGGCAAACGTTTGCTGCTGTTCAAAGAGATGTTGCAAGCATCGGAATATGATGACCTGGAGGCAGTCGACGAAATGATCAATGGGGCGGATCTGACAGGGCAAGTGCCTGTGACTGGGGTTTTGCCTGGCAAGTTCAATCCGGCACTCTTGACGGATGAGGCATCGAGCTCGAGAGCTACCTTGCTGAGAGGTCGAGGTGCCAGTCTGGCGTGCAGTTCGGGTGACCCTGAAGTTGATGCAGGCATCTGGGCCCAGACGATGGAAGAAGTTTCAGCTGGCTGGCTGGAAGGTCCCTTGGAGGAGAAAAACGTCATGCTTGATCATCCAATCTCTCGACGCTTCGGTGTCAGACAGGGCCCAAAAATCAGACCTATAGACGACTTCAGTGACAGTGGTGTAAACCATGCGACGACAACGTTTGAATCTCCATCCCTTCACACAGTCGACGTCATTGCCGCTGCACTCACTGAATGGTTTGAAAGATCGAAAGACGTTGGTTCTGATCCTGAACTCGCTGTCAGGACTTATGACCTCAAGTCTGCATATCGACAAATAGGACTGAGTAAGAAAGGCAGAGAAAAGGCGTGCATTGCCGTGTTCGATCCACAGACGAAATCCACAAAGCTGTTTCGATTGCGTGTTCTTCCTTTTGGAGCAGTTCGAAGTGTTCATTCGTTCTTGCGTGTGGCACGAGCCATTTGGCACTTGGGGGCAAACTTGCTCAACATCATGTGGTCCAACTTCTACGACGATTATGTTGTTTGGACAATCCCATGCTTGAGTAAAAGCACTTCATTGGCCATCGAATCCTTGTTCAAATTGACAGGGTGGATTTTTGCCGAATCTGGAAGCAAATGTGTTCCCTTTGGCAAAACGTGTCAGGCGCTTGGAATTGAGTTAGACATGAGTCAGTCTGCCCATGGGGTAGCTTATGTCCGGAACACCCCGAATCGTGTTGCTGAACTTTCAGAGGTTATCAACTCAGTTGTGTGCAGAGGCACTATCCCTCGAATAGAGGCTAGACGGCTTAGGGGTCGTATGCAGTTTGCTGAATCTCAACTGTTTGGTCGTGTTGGCAAGAGATGCTTGAAGGCGCTCAGTGACATATCAGATGGTGTAGCAAAGGTGCTCAGTGACAAAGATCTTTTCTTCTTGGGCCTGTTTTCCGAATTTCTGAAATCTTCAGCACCTAGAGAGGTATCTGCGACCTCGGGTCAGATACCTGTGATCTTCACCGATGCATGTTATGAAAGTGATGCGACAACCTGGATTTGCGGCATAGGAGGTGTCATAAAAATGCCAAATCTGGAGACGTAATTTTTCTCCATTGAACTGAGTCGTGAACATCGCAATGTGTTGGGTGAGAAGACCAAGAAGCAGATCATCTTCGAAGCTGAGACTTTAGCTGCAGTAGTGGCTTTGTGTCTGTGGATGCCACTGTTTGAATCTAGGAGATTGATCGTTTTTTTGACAACGAAGGCACCAAATTTTCGTTGCTCAAAGCTGGTTCGGACAATGAAGTGGTTGACAAGCTTTCGCAGCTGTTTGCATCAGCTGAGCATGAGTCCAAATCGTACTTGTGGTTGTCAAGAGTTACATCGTATAGCAATATCGCCGACGAATTATCACGAGGTAAGTATGACCATCTTGTGAAGTCTGGTGCAACTCAAGATTCCATTTAAGTCAAATTAATTCTTGATACCATCATGCTCAAAGCCTTCGAGCATATCCCCTTCTGTCAAAAAGCGTGCTTTGCAGTTGTGAGCGGTTTCAGATGGAATAAATTAATTATCGTTCTAGACAAGGCTTTATTCCAAGTGAAATGAATTTGCAGTTGTGGAAATTCAAGTGAACGTTCGTATCCTTATGCCCAAGTGGTGGGAGGGTGGGTTTTTCCTATTTTGTTACTTTATTTACCCACCAGCCATCCCCATCACCAACTACAAAATCACAAAGGTTACTGCATTCACTGTTCGTTCAGAGACTGCCTAGCCCTATTCCTAAGACGGGCTCGGGCTTCGAACATATCCCCTCTGTTAAAAAGCGTGCTTTGCAGTTGTGAGCGGTTTCAAATGGAATAAATAATATTTAATAAATTATTATAATATATAAAATATATATATATTTATTTTTAAATTAAAAAATAAATTATTATAATTAATATTAAATTTAAAAAGAAAAAAAATATATATNAAATTTCGCAAGGAAATTCGAAAAGAATTTTGGGATTGAAATCAATAAGCAAATATGCTTATTAAGTTTTGCTTTTCGAATTAATATTAAATGGATATTTTTTTTCACTCTTTGGTGGATTTCTTAAAAGGCATAGCAAGCTCTGCTCTTTTTCCTCTAATAATAAAATATATCGTTTTTTCTAATTCAATAATATATAATCAACTAACCTTTAAGTGCAAAGGCAAGATCAACTCATTATAGCGACTCAACCAAGGAACTAGGATAACGCATTTCCCTCTTATTCCGAGCTCAAGAGGATGGGAGAAAACTCAGCAGGGGGCTTGACTGCCTTTTAAATTTAAGCCAAAATGGCACGATACCAAATGCATGCTTATCAGATATCCACTAAGTATACTACGTGAACGAATTGCGGCTATCTTATTGCTCTTTGGTCCTTGCTATGCCTCTTTTTCCTATGACGATGGGATGCGTCGCCCTCTCTAACGCAGTAATCTATGATCAAGTATGCCTCTTTTTCCTATGACGATGGGAATGCATCGCCCTCTTTCACGCAGTGCAGTAATCTATGATCAAATTACCTTTGAGTGTAAAGGCAAGATCAATTTATTATAGTGATTCAACAAGGAACTAGGATAGCCCGTTCCCAAAGTTTGTTAGGGTTATCCTGTGCCCAATCTTTGTTGGAATTCCAACCTTCGAGAGATTGTTGAGGTAGGGAAAACTCAACAGCGCTTAATCGTCTCAAAAACAGAAAGGTATTCATAAAGGCTGAAGTAGAAAAATTCTATTCAAGGTGAAACATATCGAGCTTTCAAAGAATGCATGAATGAGATCTCGAGTCTTGATGGCCCATCCACTCTACTCTTTCGATATAAATTTCAATGGCGTGCTTTGCGGCTGTCAACCAGTATTCTCCTATCAATAGTGAGTTATTCACTATAGGTTAATATGCTTTGACCAATGTACTGGCTGCAGAGCTGTTGTCAATGCAACGAATAATTCCCCAATAGTGATAAGCTTGGGGTCTTACATGGATAAGGCGGCCGGGCGCCGCGCATGCACCGGAAAAAAATCACCCAGGATGTCTCGGTCTTGTCTCTGTCTTTTTTGGCGATGTGTCGGTGTTGTTTTGGTGATGTCTCGGTCATGTCTTGGTGTTGTTTTGGTGATGTCTCGGTCATGTCTCGATGTTGTTTTGGTGATGTCTCGGTCAGGTCTCGGTCGTGTCCCTGTCTTTTTTGGGTGAGGTCTCGGTGTTGTTGTGGTAATGTCTCGGTGATATCTCGGTCCATATGTCGATGGATGATGCTTCAAGACTGAAAAATTCATGCTCTCGGACATGTCTCGGCCGTGTCTCGGTCTTGTCTCCGTGATGTGTCAGTCTTGGTTTTGTGTTGCTGGGGTGAGGGGTGTCACGGTGATGTCTCGGTCTTGTTTTCGTAATGCTTTTGCTGATGTCTCGCGGATGTCGCGATGATGTTTCGGTGAGCCCTCGAGTGTTGTTTCGCTGGTGTCATGTTGATGTCTCGGTCTTGTTTCTGTAAAGCTTGGCTGCTGTCTCGGTGATGTCTCAATGACGTTTCGGTGGTGTCTGAGTGATGTCACCGTGATGTCTTGGGTGATGTCTCGGTGTTGTTTCGGTATAGTTGGTGATGTTTTATATGTTCCCGGGAGGTCTCGGTTGTGTGGGGTGCTGTGTGAGTGATGTGTGGGTCTTGTTTCGGTGGTGCTTTGCCGATGTCTCGGGAATGTCGCGGCGACGTCTCTGTGATTTTTCAAATGTGTCTCAGCGATGTTTCAGTGATGTATTGGTGATGTTTTTTGTGATGTCTCGGTTTTGTTTCGGTGGTGTGTCAGTGATGTCTCGGCGATGTCCCTGGTTTGTGTCAGTGATGTGTCGGTCTGGTTTGAGTGATGTGTCAGTCATGTGTTGGTCTTGTCTCGGCGATGCTTTGGTGATATGTCGGTCATGCCTCGGCTTTGTGTCAGTGATGCGTGCATTGTTTGAGTGATGTCTCAATGTTGTGCCGGTGGTGTCTCAGTTATGTTTCAGTGATGTCTTGGTGATGCTTTGGTGATGTCTCGGTGATATCTCGGTTATGTTTTGTTTGTGTTTCATGGATGATTCGGTGATATCTCGGAGATGTTTCAGTGCTTCTTTGGTGATGTGTCAAGATGTTTTCGGCATGTGCTAGTAACGTTCTGGTGATCTTTAAATGATGTGTCGGTGATGTCTCGGGCGTGTCTCGGTGATGTGTAGTGATTGCGTTGTGATGTTTTGGTGATGAATACTGATGAACATTCTGAGATTTTCAGTGGGTTCCGAAGAAAAAAGGGTGGCTGTTCGATGTGTCATTGCTATTGGGGTCGTATGCTGGGCTAATTTATTTCTGGCGCAATTTTTGAGACCATGTGGCCATAGCGAGGGGTCCTGCTAGGATTTCCAGCTGGCTCAATATACGTTTCTCTAAATGCCCATTTATCTACGATAGCCTGTGGGACTGACCAGTAGGTATACTCCACAATTGCATCGGTTGGATCGATCAGCGCTGCTCCCAAAACATATCTTCCTGCTGTCCTGTGAGGGACATCGGATGCATCAGTGTAGATTATGATGGGAGGCTCAGGGTGTTTCACTGTGGCCTGTCTTGGCTTGCAGTGCTGGACGAATATCTTTATCAAGGCTAGACTAACGTTACTGTCTGGTCCTAATGGATGCTGTGCAACATCTGCCTACTTTCCCGAAGAGGGTACAAGAAACCAAATTTGCCCACTATGCTGGCTGCTAATGTCGGTGGAAAGTAATCGTCGTTTTCCACTTTATATAGGAGTGAAACAAGATTCGCTCTTCTGGAGGCTTTAGGCTCTACCAGAAGCATCCTTTGCGAGTGCAAAGAAACACCTAGAACCTCTGCAATGTCTTGGGGCATCTGGCACTTCTTCGGATCCAGCTTAAACCCTAGGATTTCAAAAGCTTGCTGAATACAACAAGCGCAGTTTGAAGCCTCTTGGACCCTGCACACGTAAAAGAAATCATCAAAGAAATGATTTATCATAACATAGCGACCCCTAACCACAAGACGGCACAACTATTCTGCGCACCTATAAAAGTTCGGGACAGAATGACCTGCTCCAAAGGGCCATATATCTCGAAGAGTGCGGGTCGCTTGGTGGTTGGGTCATAAATGGCAGTGATGCTGATGCCCAACTGTTTGTCGGGCAAAGGAAGCTGACGGTATGCGCCCTGCATATCTTCGCTACCTACAAGGAGAGGCATTTCGAAGGATTTGTGCAGCGGTTTGGCCATGGCCACTAAGTAGTCAATGTTTGCCATCTGGATCCGTTGCCTCCTTTCTGCAGCTAAATTGTTGTAACCTGCTGTGTGATCATCTATCCTCCTAAATTTCGGTTTTCCTTCTTCGTTCACTCCTTGTTGGAGTCCGAATGAAGGTACTAGATTATAAGTAGGACCACATCTTTCTTGGATCGCCTCTGCAGTGAAGGGTCCTCCCATGGTCCCCTCTTCTACCTCCTTGATGGTCTTGTTCCAAACGGCTTGAGCCAGAGGGGCTCCTCCCAGCTCTGCCATCCGAACCTCAGAAAATCTTCTCTCCTGAGCTTGGCTGATGCCAATAACTCCTTTACAGTGATCTGAGCTCGGACCACGAAAGGATCGAAGAAGGGTGACTCTAGGGCCCTTCCCACAATGGGCATCCCTTGTCTACACAGCTGAGGGACCGCTTTGTCTTCTATATCGTACAGATCCTGCAACTTTGCCATTAAGGCGGTTCTGGGCTTAAGCCCCAGCCTCCGTGCGTTCTCGCACGCTGCTGAGTCGTGAACCTTTTGAAGATCTAACACCTCTTGGCTCTGTCCAAGTCGCTTCCAGGATTCTAAAACTCGCAGCCTCTTCTTCAGGTCTGCCACCGGATTGGCGCTCAATTGACCAAGGACATCCTGATGGTCACTCTTGAGAGAAGCGGCGGAATTGAAAGGGTGGATCATTGATATCATCATGGATCAGTTGGTTCCTTTTGCCATAGCTGGGCTGTTTGCCCGACTCCAGGCCATCAGTACTCTTGGCCACCATCATAGGCTTGCTGATCACATCTGCCAGAGCTTGAAGCTCTGACTTGTGACCCTTACCTTCCTTTGTGATGGCAGCTCCAGGTACTGTAGAACCGTGCTCTATGGCCATCGATTGGCTCAAAGGCGCGTGGGTCCTGAAAAGACCTCACAGAAGCTGGCACCTGAACACAGGAAACTCTTGGTGGCCCGGCTGTACTCTCGGCAAAACCCACTGGGGTACTCGCGCTCATCACCAGTGGTGAACTGCACAATCTTGCCGTGGCTTGTAGCTGGTCTCCACTTGAGATGCCTTTCTCCCGTTCGGTCACAGATTGCACTTCCAGTGCAAATGAGGCCTATATATCTCTCAAACTGTCTTCTGTTTGTTACGAGAGCTTGGGCCTGCTTACGCCTTGAGCCTTAAAACACGCAAGGTTCATAGCGATTGATTTAAGGGGGTGCTCCAATGTAAAACCCCTGCCCCGCTCGGCCGCTTCCCAACACTCGGTGGCCGATCTGCCATCAAAGTGTCGTTCTGCAGCCTCTTGCGTTGCTTCGGGTTCAACCTGCAGAGAACAGAGGGTATTCCTTGGGGGTGTTCCTCAACCCCTCGAATGCCTCCGCTGCACCCAGTTTTGCCGGGGGAGAACCAACCACTTTCTTCAGCTTTGCCCAATCCTCTGCATTCAGTTGGGATCTTTGCTTCCGTAAAATGAAACAGCGCAGGCTCCTTGAGGACGAGGTTTAAGATTTGCAGTCATGATAGCTGGAGCGCGAGGAGCCGATCGAGAAGCTGCTAGTTCGGCTTCTAGAGCTTGAATGCGATTCTGCAGCTCGGCAACATCCGGTCCAGCATCTTCGACTTCCTCCTCTCCAGGAGAGGCAGGTTGCGACTCGAGCTCCTCCTCAAAGTCTTCGCCAGTGACGTAGTCTGAAGCCCGACCATGCTCCATGTCCTCGCCAGTCTTGCGGGTTTTGTGGATCACATGATTCAACACAGGTACGCATACGGTAACACGGTGATATAAGATTATCCCGGGTATACTTCATATGCGCCATATATAAAAAAAATATTATGGTATATGCTTATACGGCGACAATCTGAAAACGTACGGAAGCAAAACTGACGACTCAACACGCTCCTCTTTTTAATACTGCTTGATTTGATTTATGTTTGCCTTGTCTCAATGGTCTGGGGTGAAATCACAAATCAAGAGCTGAGATGCCCTGACCCGCTGTTTGGCTCAGGGGTGTGGCTCTTGAAGGAGTTGGGGGGGAATTAAAGGGTGGGAGAACAACTGAGAGGCCAGCACCCACCTCCCTCCTCTTAATCCAAAACACTCAAAGAGTGAAGGAATCAAAACGGGTGAGTTTAATGAACTCGGTGGACATGTGTGTTTCAAACTAAATGCATTGCAAAGTGAGAAATGTTTTCACTGAAAAACTTGAAATACTGCAGTTTGAAAACCAAGGTTTCGCAAACGCAAAGGCGAAGGAACCTTAAGCACAGCGATACCTTCCAGAGATAACCATCGGAACCTTCACGCGTAAGAGCACGCAAAGGAACCAAAAGAAGGGGCGACCCACATCCGCTCAGGAACCCTCGCAAACCCTAACAAGACAGATTCGTCAGTTCCTGAAAAATTCGTCTTGCGGGTTTTGTGGATCACATGATTCAACACAGGTACGCATACGGTAACACGGTGATATAAGATTATCCCGGGTATACTTCATATGCGCCATATATAAAAAAATATTATGGTATACGCTTATACGGCGACAATCTGAAAACGTACGGAAGCAAAACTGACGACTCAACACGCTCCTCTTTTTAATACTGCTTGATTTGATTTATGTTTGCCTTGTCTCAATGGTCTGGGGTGAAATCACAAATCAAGAGCTGAGATGCCCTGACCCGCTGTTTCCCCTGTCGAGTGTCAGGCGGATTTAAGCAGTGATAGAGGAAGTGAAGGATGTTTCGTCAGACTCTCTTGCAATTCCGAATCCAAAAGAATGTCACCGCACAAACGTCCTGAGATGAGATCTGCAGCTTTCTCCTGCAGGCCTCGTGATGGCCAATCAGCAATGTTAGAGGCCGACGGAACTCTTTCTATCCAGGCCATCATAGGAAAAGACGCATCAACTACATAAAAGGCTTGCACTATCAGCATCATAGACGCCGAACTGCTGGATGCCTTGATTAAGGAATAACGCGCAGCATCATTGTCCTGAAAAAATATTGCTTTGCGCCCTGTCCATTGCTTTCTGAAATACCATCTAACCAGGAGAGCGGCGTATGCTTCAATCTGCGATATCACTTGCTCACCAGCTAGTCTGTTCCAACCCTTGATCAAAACATCTGGCACCTGACCCCAGAAGACGTCACGTTGACCTGTTGCATCATCCAACACAACGGCCCCCCAAAGACCAACTCCGTTTTCAAAAGAGCCATCAGTAAAAACTACAATGTTGCTCTCATGCACTGAGCAAGTCCACGATCGGGGTGATGTCTTCTCCAAACAGGCCACCGTGAAATCACACAAAGAAGAAAGGTCGTCGCCTGAAACTTTCTTGTGGTCAGAAATCAAGTTGGAAAAACACCGAGTTGCCATTCTGCAGCTGCTGCCCAAAAAGAAACCACTCGCGTAGTTGAGCAGCCCTTGAACTGTCTGCGCTTCAGCTTTAGTGATCTTTCCTTTCTTCTTGATATCCAGCAGCATGTCCTTCATCTTCTCCAAACGGCCTGGCTTGTTGGCCACTGTCAATCTCCCTAAGTGCAATGATTGCAGATCCAATTGCGCACCAAGAAGGTTGAAGCAGCTATCGAAGGAAGTGGCTTTGTCACCAGCCTTGGCAAATTTCCATCCCAAGATTTCCAAAAAGTTCTCGGAAGCCATGGAACACATGCGAGCCGATGCAGAGGGCTCCAACAAAGCGAAGTCGTCGTAAAATACCCCACCTATCACCGAAAGCAATGTTTGCATCAAGTGAAGCAGTGAACGAGTTATCCTGTTGAAGCTAAATACACTTGCAGCACATCCAAACGGCATACTGGCAGTAGTGAAAAACACCTGCCTCTTTTCGCCAGGTTTTGGGACCATGAGCACCATCAATGATCGACTGTTGCTGGAAATGGGGATCTGCTTGTACGCTTTTGTGAGGTCCAAGCATCTGCCACTCCAAGCGGGTCGCTCCAGCAAATCTGGGTGTAACCTCAAAGACTCATCCCCATACTGGCACAACCCCACTTTCCTTTTGGCCTCCTCCATGTGTGCTCCAATGAAAGAGGCGAGAGAAGAGACATGATCAAAGTCGTGCAAATCCAACTTGTCCTGGCACGTGTAAGCAGAGTTCAATCCGCTCTCCTTCGCATCATCTATAACCCTCGGCTTCAATTCTGTACCTGAACCTTGCAAGATGGCAAAACGTCTTACCACACAAACTGTAGAAGTACCGAGAGCAGCTTTGACCTCGTCGAGAGAGTTGAATGGTCCATTGATGAAGCCTTTGTCTACTTCCGACATTGTCTCTTGCCACAAGATCTTTTGCATCTCAGGATCATCATCATGGGCCAGCCTTGCCATCAAAGTGGGGTTCCTCCAAAGTGATGCCACCCGCAACAATTCCTCAGAAGTCTTGGCGAGGATAATCTTCTCCCCAAAGATCTCGCTCTTGGAGTGGCACCCCACTAGAGGTGTTCCGCACATAAGCTCGAAGACGCCCTTGTCTTTGTAACCGGTTTCTTCCAAAAGCTTCCTCCATAGCAGCATAGATTTGCTGCCAAGAACTTCAGCACAATGCTTGGGCAGAGTGGCTTTAAAACGGCGTTCCTCGCATTCCAGTTCCTTCTTCATCTGCGAAAGCCTGCTGATTTGACTAATGCGTTGCTTTGCTATAGCTGCAAAGCCTTCAGTGAAAAGTTGTTTCACCACTTTTTTGGATATATCAGTCACTGCCTCAAAGCTGTTGCACGGGTGCTTGCACTTGACTGCTTTGTCGAGGAACTCCTGCTTGTTGTGATATATGCCCACGCGTTTCCCAGCTTTTGAATGTCGAACCCGGTCACTATCCCCTGTGGGTGTGAGATTTTCCAGAAGTTTGTATTCACCGGATGGTTCAACTCCATCTGGGATTGTTTGAATACATCTGTATTCTGATATCAAAGGTCGGCATGATTTATGTTGTCGTTGCGTCGATGCAATTTGGGAGGCCCTTGCTGATACAAGTGGATGCGGAGGGACTTTGAAAAACTTTGCCAAAATAGCTGACAACCGTTCGCACAACAACAGCGGATATTCCGCTTCTGTGCTTGTATCGAAGGTCCATTTGTGTCCGTCCCATGTAGTCCCATAAGGAGCATGCACATGGTTCTTGCTGCATCTTCTAGCCAGGGATTGTAACTGAGGAATGGACGTTTTCAGCCTTGTGGATTTTGGTCTCAAGCCCCCATGCTCACATGCATCGAAATCAACATCCGACAATTTGTTGTACCACCTGTGAAAAGAAGAAGATGAATGCTTAAGGACAAGAGCTGTGATTGCTGCCCAAATCCAAGACCGCTCAGGATTCTCCAAAATAACATGTATGTTGTTGAGCCAACATTCGACCAGCAATAGAACCACGAATTCCAGCAGCTTGTTCGCTGAAGCCACCTTGGCTGCATGAAAAGCTCCCAATCCCGGTATGCCCAGAGGATGTTCTCCAGACCTCAATGGTGGGGGTTGAGGGACCCCCATCTTACGTTTGGCCATAGAAATAGGTCTTTCCCGAGCCCGGGATCCAGTTCCACACGGCATAGCGAAGTGAATGCAACATGGAGGGTCGGTCTTCAGCCTCTGGAGCAACATCTGCTGAGCTGGAGGTTCTCTGAGGTCAGCAAAAAGCACTGGTGTCAAAGGTTGATGTTCGGATCCATCATGATCGACGGGCAGCACTTGAAAATTTTGACATTGCATGCATAAAGAAAACTTTGCACAACCTGCGAAGATTTCCCAAAAAATAGGCAACCCTTTCCCCTTGGAATGAGAAGCCTCTTGCTGAAAAACTGTCTTCGGCACCATTGGACTGACGACGCTGGCTGGTTCATTTTGGGATGAAACCTGACAGGATCCGCCAGAAAGATGCTGATGTAGTCAACTATGAGTGCATTCATGAACCCCTTTGGGCCTGTGGCATCCTTGCCGCCAACATACGTGCAGCCCATATTTGCATCTTTTTCCAGGATCAGCGAATTTGCATCGTCCTAAATTGAAATTTCTGCAAATGGGTTTCTTGCTGTCGGTATGTGACACGCATCCTTCTGGGAACTTGAACTCCTTCTTGGGGTTTCCTTTGACTTTCTTGACTGCGTCGCCGTCTTTGATGGTTGGCTTGTTCTCCTTCTTGTCGTTCTTCACATCTGTTGACTGGCCGAGTTTTGGCAATGGACTCAGCAGGAAGGTCACTTCGGGACTGTTCCAATACTGCTCCAACGCTTTCTCCACCGGCTTGGTTCCATCTGCTTGCACTGCAACGTTGCCCCGAGTCTTTTCGCTGATGATTTGCCATAACTTTTTATCAGCTTCCTGCACTTGCCTCATGTTGACCGCCTTGTAGTTGGGCGGTGGCTCAGTCATCATGGTTGCAAAAAGCCTTTCCGTCCAAGTTTCCAAAGTCCTGTAGCCAACCATCTTGGAAAGATCATAGGCCAGAGCTCGGCGTTGAAGGGCCTGTCTGACCCGTATGTCACCTGATAGGCTTACTTCAGTGATGTCATCACGTTGTGTTGCTTTCAGGTTTCCCGAGCTATCCAGTTTGAACGTGAGATCTTTCTTTGCGCTCTGAGTTTCCTTGGCTCTTGACGAAAGTTGTTCCCAAGGAATCCACACCACACACCCATCGTCCAGTTGCTGAAAAATCTTATCCACCAAAGAATGACTGGGTTCGTTGTCCTGATTGATGACTACCCCAACCAAGTCATTGCGCTGTTTCTCCAGCCTCGATGTCCTCTCGGCCATCGGAAGTCTACGTGGTTCAGTGGTGTCGGTTCTCTCTACTCTGTTCTTCATGTCTGACATCACCAATGTTGATGCCTCGAAATGAAGACGACGAAGTGCTGGTGCCTCGCCATCATCAACATTTCGTCCTAGGATATTTGCAAGTGCAGTCATCAATGGGGCCTCATCTGATCGGTCTGTAAGCTGAACAAAATGCTAGCTTGCCAAAAGTATCATAACCTCTTGCAATGAGCCTGTTCAATGTGGCCTCATCCAGTCCAAAGCTCAAGGCCCTTTCTTTGAATAGGGCTCCACTTTCAAGACCCGACATGACCGGCCCACGCAGAAACAAGTATGATATGCAAAGGTTACATGCCATGACGACTTTGTGCAAAATGATATCAAGAAATCAGCGACTGGTTTAGTGACCTGCTGAGGAAAGAATTTTAAAGATCGATTCAACGAATTAGAGATGCTTAGTGCTGATGTCCAAAATGGATTGATGCACTGTTGCCTCCTGAGTCTGAAAGTTTTACGTCGGAGGAAACAATTGATGTGGTTGCAAATCATGGTGTCAGAATGACTCGTGTTTATGCAACTGGCACAGCTGATTCGGTTAAGAGACCGATGTTGCTGATTTTCTCAAAGACATGAAAAACTGACATCTGAATGCAACTGCCGGAAAAACATGCACCGATTTGGCGAACAGCTGTTTCGGTTGAGATGCCGATGATGCTGCAACACCTTTTTCAACGGCTCGGACCACTACGCTAAGCTGTGG
>DF245007.1:0-18260 GCA_000507305.1 Breviolum minutum Mf 1.05b.01 | reverse complement strand
GGTCCGGCACGCCACACTGAACTCACGAGCTCGCGGTTGAGGTCCGGCACGCCACACTGAACTCACGAGCTCGCGGTTGAGGTCCGACACGCCACACTGAACTCACAAGATCGTGGTTGAGGTCCGACAAGGAGACAAGGAGGCGGAAGAGGAGAAGGAGAAGGAGGAGGAGAAGTGACTGACATAAAATACCATAAAATCTAACAACCCTCACCTGACAGGTGGGGAAAAACGTGCCGGTTTCCGCCAAGGGTGCCGAATGTTGATTTTGGAACTGGCGCACAGCAATGTCATGACCACCTTCAAACACTCCATGACTCTGGGTGGCCTTGGAACACCCGACGTTGCAACAACCGGGACAAGCATGACATTTTCGTCGAAAAGAAAAAATGTGATGGTACAATAATTGATAGTTAACAACACAAAAACACAAATGTTTTGAATTGTATTTGAAAGAAATTGCATTTCCCCAATGCCAAGATGTGCAATAAATGTATGGTGTACATGGGGAGAAGTGATGCAAAAAAAAACAGTTGGTGACAAATGGATCTTGTTCAATGACGGACTTTGGACTGTTTTTGTCTGTAAGCACTCGAAAAAATCTCTTCCAATCGCTGCTAACCAGTTTTTGCAGGACTTTCCGCTGCTATAATCTGTGTTGCAAGGAATGCGGGCGACACTCACATGGCGCAGCGCAGAAAAACATGAAACCCTATTATACCTAGATCTTCCCAAATGATGTTATTTTTTTGTTTCCAAAATTATTGTTCTTGGGAACTTACGGTTTTTTCCGCCTCCGAAGGTTTTTTGGTTTTGGGCCGTTTTGGGGCACTCGGACCAAATTCCCGCCCAAAAAACGTAAAAACAAATCAGGGAGGCAGCCATTTCCTAGCTGCCAAAACCCCAACCATGAAATGGCGGTATTTTTGGGAAAAAACAAACAACATACCGAACAGCCAAAAAGTGTTGTTGCAACTTCGAGCGATAAGAAGTTCTAGGTATGCGGTATAAACAGACACATATGTTCATATACGTACATATATACGTATATACATACACGTACATACATACGTGTAAATACAAACATGTACAAACATACACGTACGCACGTACGCACATACGCACGTACATACATACATACATACATGCATGCATACATACATACATACACATGTATGCATACATTCATTCAAACATCTTACAAAAATTAATTCACTCATTCATTCAAAAAATCCTTCATACAAACATACATGCATATTCATACATAGGCACATTTCTACATAAAGATGTGCCTCCCGCCTCAGATATTACCAATATATAAGTTGTTTGAACCGCTTGGAATTTTCATGTTCTTAAAAAAACCTCGAACATGACGACGCACCCGGCACATCGTTTATACAATTCTGGTGGAGGATGGTGGGCTTCTGTCGGGTGGACAAAGAGGCTGAGCTGGCATGAAACTGCCCTCTTCGAATTCCAAGGGCTGATCGATTTCAGCAAAATATTTTTGCAGGAAGCAAATAGTCAAACGAGGAGGCAACGTTGTCCAACATTTTTCCCCCCAGGAATGGTCATTCTCTTGACAATGGTCATCTGAGCGTCTTAGCGGCCATCAAAACTCATTCTGTGGCGGGCTGCACATTCACATGTGGATTCATGCGGCGTTTTGCTTTTCACCGTGGTCCTTGCTCACCTTCTCCGGCCAGTTCTGACACTTCCACACCAAAACTAAGGGCTCAACTGCCCCCTGTCTCCCTGAAAGCAAGACAGAACAAGTGAACAGTTTAGGCCACCTAGCTTTCAAGAGAAGGCCGTCTTTCCCCAAGTTTTATCAAAACTTTCGCAAAAGTTTCACGAAAATCTCGATACATAAATTGCCATATATCTTACTACTTTCGGAAACTTTCACCCAAAAAAATGTTTTAGCGAATTCAGGTTTCAACCTTCGCCAAAGGTCATTTTGGCATACAAAAGGCCATCGCAATCTACACTCAAGACAAATGACCTTGTGATCGACACTCATATATAATATATATATATTATATACTGACATGTTAGTCGCGGACATGCCATTTGGTTTCAACCGATACTTTTGCGAGGAGATTGCCATACTTTTGAACCAAGCGACGGAATCGCGAACATCAACACTTCTTTGTACTCCTTGCCAGGGACACTGAAAGTAAATGAAGGTAAACATAGCTATGCTAATACTACAGTCTAACAAACAATCTTTCTACAAAAGGCAGATCAAGAAGTATCATGGGTCTTGCTTCTGGGTTGCCTTCCAAAACGATGCTGTTCTCTGTGATAAAAAAAATTTGTCAGATTGCAGAACCACACTATCCGGGCCCCTTTACTATGCAATCATATCAAGACAGGCCCCACTCCCACACGAACTTACCTAGCTTTTAAACAACATCACGGACCATTTCCACAAGTGTCTCTCAAGGTTGCACCTCACAAGCCATCATGGAAGATAACGAAAACGACGTGGTGGCTTCATTCATGGCGTCCGTTAAGTGCTGTGCTAAAAATGGCACGCACTGCTGGGCAATTGATTGGTTGACATCGTTCAACCACAACCTTAGCAATTCGAGCTGCATATCAGCAGTCCATGCAGCTGACGAATACGGGATATGTGATGATATGCGATATGACCCAAACAAGAATTAACAAAGCAAACCCCCATGAGACTCAATTTGTCGTGGGCCATCAATTGTCGTACTCAAAATTCCGGAAAATTTGCGAGTTTGCTGGTCCTTTCTCATGGACATGACTTCCAGTCTTCATTTGAGCTGTCCTGGGGGACTTCAAATGGTTCCTGAAAAGGCGGCAAGAAACACTTGACAAATGGCGGGAACTTCGAGTTCTTCTGCAGCTTTTTGCTTTAGCACTTTCACGAGGTCCTAGAAACAACACAGTCCAAGCATGGCTCAGTGTCGTCCACCCGGAACCAAATGATAAGGTCGGTCAAACTCCAAGGAACTATAATGAAACCTCAAAAACATGTGGGATGTATAGAAATATATATATATATATGTGTGTGTTCTTTTTACATGATTAAATAATAGAAATCATACATTAGATTAAACATCAAATGTATTATTGACTTACATGGTTTTTTGATGCGTATCATATGAAAATATTCACGTTGGGAAATCACGGTTTGACTGTTGCATGAGGGCCGGGACACCTGCCCAAAGAAATGCATTAGCAAAAACAGCGCCAGAGAATTTATCATGTATATAAAAATGACATCATATAATCATATAAATGTATTGAATATATACTACATACCCTCTGGTAAACTAACATAGCAAAGGAATATCACCATGTTCAATAGGAAAATCAACTTCATTCAGGGTCCATTTTCCAGCCATTTCAGTTTACTCGGCGACCTTTTAAACTCAACTTCGGCTGCCTCTTCCCGGTTTGTTCAGTTTGTTCAGTTTGGATGTGGTAAAGTTTCAATGCAAAAGTAGCTAAAAGTTGCCAAAGTATCAAGAAGTCCTGAGTCAGTACTGTAAATGCCTCTCAAGAATCTCTCCTTTGTTGCAATTGCATCCAGAATGATGATTCTTAAATGAGTCAAAATTTGTGGAAAGAGCGTCCAACCCTCAGCTCCCTCACTCTCTCTCGCAGCTTACAGCTTAGCTTACTCTACCTCATATGTATATATGTATATATATATATATTTGTATACATAGTCGATTGGAAAGCAAGTCGCCATTCCAAGGGTCATGAATTTAAAGGAGCCAGGTGCAGCTGGAGTCACAAATTCCTAAACATCACCAAATCATTTGAAGATGTTGCAGCATGTTTACTGAATTGTAGCATCATGCAGCGTCCCACAAGTGTGCATGACTCAGTTTTCAACAGCATTCGTATGAATCTAGTTTGTATCTACATCTCTCAACCTCTCAATGCCCCTCAACAAAAGTCTCTCCAGTCCTGTTGATCCACCTTTGTTTCAAACACCTCGCCCGTGAGTTTCTTGATGCAAACCCCAAGACTCATGCCGCGTTGCCCGCCACCGAGCAATCAAGTAGGTAGATGAGGCAACACAAACAAACTGGGAACATGTGCGTGTGTACTATAAGTGTACTGTACTACACCACCTCACAAAACATATCTAATGTATATATCAGTAAAACTCATATCAGACTTAGTACCCTGAACACACTTTTTCCGCATTACATCATGGCAATTGATTTTCAATCAGAAACAAACATATCTGCCATCCGTCCATCCTGTATGTTGTGTTTCACAACACACTGGCCTGCTAGAGCCCACAAACGGCCACGTAGTAAGTTGTTCAATGATTGAAGTTACGTCATGTCGGTCACTTGCATGATGGTTCAGCCATCTTTCTAATTTTTTTCGGTGGGTGAACAAATAGTATTATATCATGTTCTACTCATTTTCCAAGGAACTTCAAAGATTTGTTCACCCTTTCCATTCAGATTCGCCAGTTTTCGGAAAGGATGGACCGCTTGAAAACCTGGTAGCCGGTAGCCTGAAGATAAGCCATCTCGGCATTGCGAGATCTCCTTGCTGAATAACCTTGAGAAACAAAATTTGCCGCAGGCAAACGTTCCGAACGATGGATTTTGGGTGACACGTAATCCCCCAACCCTGAAGTACACGATCATGTAATAATGTGTATATATATGTATACACGTGCATGTTGTAGTTCAAACATGTTTCATACATGTTTCATATACGTGTTCCTCATAATTGATCTGAGCTTTTTCTCCATGAGTTCAGGAAGTAGTTAGTTTAGCTTGCGCATTTCACAGTGTGCCAATTCTGGGTGCAGTGAAATATTTCATAAACCTGAACCATGTTGGAAATCATGGGAGCAAACAACTTCACCCGTGCCAATCACTAGATATATATTATTATATCATATTAAATGAGGATCTATCATGATAACATATGTCATAGCAAATCAAATGTTAATGTTTTGGCCTCATTCAACCATATCTTGCATGAATGCTCATTGAAAATGGAAACATGTTGAAACTCTCTCACCTCCCAAGTCCCCTTGAGCTTTACCCGAGTTACTCCGCTGCCAGGCGCCAATTCTCTGCCGCTAGGGCGGCATGGGCCATCAGACATGCGGTTTTTCAAAAAATGCAACAAATTTCAGGACGAAATCATCCAAAATGAGGAAATAGATGGCATGAATATCACATAGCTCACATCATAGTCATGGTATTGCAATGTGGCATGGCATTTATGCTGACAACCTGAGAATTAAAAGAAAAAACTTCCACCATGGTAAGTCTCACGGCCACTTCTCAGCAATTGGATCCCCTAAAGGTTTTTGGCTTTAGGGACCTTTAGGACCTAGGGTGTAGTGCATCAGTGTGTGTGTGTTCTTTGGATTTGTCAACCGTTTTGTAATATGTTGGGATAGAGTGGTGGGTTCCGTTGTTTTCACCATGGATGACTTTAGCATCAGTACAGTGTACCTTCTCCTTGTAGTCATGGCCGATGTTTCAATGCTGTGCACGTGGTTGGGGCAACTGAGTATGGCGGTGTCTTTACTTTGGCTTGATACGGGCAGCTTGAATGATTTTGAACCAACTGGGATGTCAATGTTGTAACATGACATACTGTATGCTGGGCCCTGCTACATCACTGATTCACGGTTAAAAATGGGTTGCCTTCATAAAGTTACATAGATTATCGCAGGGTTTTGGAAACCCCGAAACTGCATGTGCACCTTGGAATGCCATTTTTGGTCCAGCTCTACTTTACCCACCACATAGCTGTGAACACCACATTTCTTCGCTTCTGTAACATTCCACTTCCCGGTCGCGTGGGAGAGCATTCCGCTATAGCGCGTAGCTGGTGCATTCCCATCACCCATTAAAGTATCCGTACAGTTTGAAACGCAAAACGTTTTGGCGAAGTCAAAATAATGTTAAATAGACACACATTGGGGGGCAGGAGCACTTCTCATATCTGTTATATTGGAATAATACCTATTGGCTGCTCACTACCAGCCTACCTTTGTGATGGCATATCTTTAAAGAATCGTACAAATCTTACGCTTGAAACACACATATTGTTGCCTATACCTTGATTTACATTTTACGCAAGTAAACTGCATTTGTCCAATCTGCTGGTGTATCTTCTCCTTTCCAAACCTACCATAATGACAATCAATCACCATAAATCTGCCAATGGCTGCTCACCCTGCAGGGTTTCCGCCATTTTTTGCATTGGCATCACACACGCCTTGGCAACTCTTGGCTTTCCAAGAGAACTCCTCATTGAGGCGACTCTAACACCTGTTTAGCGCTTTTTGGCCTGTCTGGCCTCACCATTTGCACAAGAAATTCGATCTGCAGCCTGGACCGTGTTAAGATTTCATGTGGGGAAAAAAAGTCTCGGCCAAGTCCCGCAACCACTGACCACTTGTCTCTCAAGGTGCAGAATTCAAAAGGTTAATCTTGATTTGATCCTGTTCTTCCTGGGCAATTCGTGGCATCCCAAGGCATTCTGTTGTTTGAGAGTGGCATTCTTCTCATCCCCACCTTCTTCAAAGAGACGATCTTTGAAGCATAGTCCCCTAAGGCTCAGGGGGATTCAGGGTGTCAGTTTCTAGGATTTTGTGGATGTCACCAACTCAACCGCCTTTTCTCAACACCACCTTCAATTTGTTTCGCATGTTTGCCCATCATCATCCTGAAATCAAATGACACTTCAAGGTTTCAAGGACATCTAGATTTAAAAAAAAACACAACCATTCTAACAAAACCACTATCGCATCATCTCTAAGAACAGCTGGAATATTCCACACGAAAAAGTCCACCTTCTGAGTCGACACTTTGGCGACCTTCCACCTGCAACATGACGGTCACGACATGTTGCGAAATTTCAGTATGGTCAGGATCTCCGGAAATGGCTGAAGGTTCATATAATCACTAGATATGTATACGCTGTACTGCACATTAGTACATGTACTGTTTTGCTACAACAAAATAACTTGGGTCGTTTTTTCATCCTTCATTTTTCTTAGCGCTATCAAGTCATGTCCCTGGAGCGGTTGGAGCTCCACAATCTCCAAGGTTAATCTCCAAGGTTGACTGAAAGATTCTTACCAATACCATCCATGTATGGTATATTTAGAATTTTGAAGAAGATTCCTCAACCTGAGTGGGGGAACTCAAATAACCAAACACTTATGGTACACGTCACGGCAAGTCCAGCAAAAAAAGAAGGAAATGCAAGATTCCGACTGAAGGACCACCCATCAGAAAAGACATGGCCACTACATACCAGCTCCTTCAAAGGGTGGCCAATTAAACCGTAAGGGATGGTGAATTGACACCGTTTAGGAACCATTTGACACCCCTTTGAAGGTGCCGGTACTTAATCAATACAGTAATTTTCCCTCAGAAACTGCACAAGAACCAAGAACAATGAACCCATACACCTCTACACTCAGATTCGTCAAACATCAATCCAAAATCGTGACCCTCACAATGGCCCCATTCAGATCAAGGGATGGACTCGTCGTCTTATATTCGGGGAGGTCAAAAGCGGCTTCCACTTGCAATTGCGACACCTTCCAAAACATCAAGAGTCAAATTCTCATCCGCCGAACCTCTGTGCCTGTCGAGGCATTCCTTAACAGCAAAGACCGGGCAAAAGGTGGCTCCGAAGCGGATGGGGAATTTCCATCCAATGGACAAAAATCCAAAGGATAAAATCAACACTCCCGCAATCCCATCTAGAGACATCAAATTTCACTTCATGTGAGGACGTCATCTTCAAAAATTGTTCAACACAACTTCCCTGCAATTGTCGTCATTCCACCCCAAAAGCGACCGCATGGCCTCATCCGATCTTTCTCATCACAGGGCTTTGCCTTGGCCTTCCACAGCTGCCTTGACGGTTTTGATGGTGCGGTTTTGCGGTGATCCAAAGAAAACAGCGCCACCGGGAATGTTGACATTAATGGTTGTGACATGGTTGGATTTGATCTAGGGTGTTTTTTAAAGAAATGGTTAGTGGTTAGATCGTTTTTTAGCCTAACGCTATATAGAGGCATAGTTTTAGACTCTATTAGACTGAAACAAATTTGAATTTGAATAAAATAAAGTTTAGAATGAAGTTCCAATTACAAAGGGCACATATGAACACACCATCCTTGAGTAAGTCTTGATTGCCTGATAATTGTTGTTGAAAAATGACTCTGGGGTGAGGTCATCCCGAACAGTGAGAAATGTCTGGTTGTTTGCAGGGAAAATGGAACAGCAAAAAAAACAGTATATAGAATATATAATATATAATTTAAAAAAAAATATAATATACATATATATATATATGTATGTAGATAAAAAAAAATGTGTATATACATATATGATTATATATGTGCATCCAATATAAACCATCAAAGACTTGCAGTAAAACACTTCACAAAGGATTCGAAAGGGACATTCACCAAGGTATTACGACTACAAAGTTCTATCGATGGAAGTTGCCTACCAAATGAAGCCATGGGAAAACTGACAAGTATTGCCAGTTTGCATGAAAGATATTGGGGGGAGGCATGGTGAGGTATGTGAAAGTTGTACTTTTTGACATGTGCCAACTATTTCGGATAGGCAGCTGACATGTCGAAAACATACTCAAACACTAATTATGTCTGACCCCTCCAACATACTTGTGTTGGATCAGTTCATTTCATTCGAAATTATTGTATTTTGCCAGAAAGTACCGCCACCCCGCAGCACAATCCAGAAACGAAACATATCCTGGACAAATACTTTCAGATAACGTCCACCCCCAAAAAAGTGCTCAAAAGGACAAGCTAGACCAGGTGATTCTTTGTGCCATTTGTGGATGGTTAAGCGACCCTTTCAAACGTTAAAGTGACCTCCAACTAGGGGATCAAGAGGTCACGAATTGAATCACCTGCTGTAGATTTGTTTCTGTCACAACCCCCAAAACTTCATGCACCTGCAGTGCTGTAGCAACTGCGGCTGGCATGCTATGAAGCTGTTCAACTCTGAAGCACTTCGTTCCTGGGGTTTAAAGATGTGGCCGTGGAGAAACACAACAAAAGGACAGGCGGTTTAGAAATATCGGCAGATATGAAAAACGGGGTTAAACATGGTTAAACACTAAGGTGTTTCCACAGCTTGTGGCAATTATATGAGGATGGATTTTGGGTGTATGGGGTCCGAATATCCATATTTTTAACATATCTGTCATATCCGTGGGGCCTTCTGAAAAGCATGCTTCATATTGGCCGCAATTTGGTTGCAGCTTCCTAATTGAATGAATGGATGCAATGGAAGATTATCACTTCAGGCATTCACCCCCTTGTTTGTAATGTTTGTTTGGTTGTGACATCTTAAGCAAAAATATATATATATATATACTTATTATATCATACATATCGTTTACTTGTGGTGGTTTCAGAGTAAAATTGCACCATCTGCCCAAGAAGAGGTGAAAAACAAAACAAGTTTGCAGCAAAAACATGCATCCAAATGTCTAACGTTGCTGATAACATGCTGGAATCCTTTCAACCCACTCATTAAACAGAACTTCTTAATATACTTCTGGCATATTTCTGGCATATCCTTCTGCAAACTCCCAAAATCAACCACTTCTTCCACTCTGACCAATTGTCCAATGTCACTCAATGATGTTCATCCACCCCCCGTTTTTTCGCATGTTTTTTTCCTCGAGAGATTTTTTGACTCGGATTCTATGGCACCAACCTTTGGCCAAATCAAAAACCTCTGTTTGACCCACCTTTTTTGCCCACCCCAAAATGCCAGTTTTTGCGCGTGCCAAGTTAACGGCTACCGCAGCCGACATGGGTTAAATGGGAAACTCATGTCACCGCTGTCTGTCACGAGAAAAGATCTTATTAGAAAAAAATATGTCTAGATTGTTTTGGAATGTGCTGGGAGCATGTAGGTGTACTTTAAGGTGTACCATTCTTTTGGAAAACTCTTGCTGATTACAAAGTTGACGGATATTCATAGAGACCTTTAGCAATATATTTTTCTTCCATTGGATCATTGTATCTCACAGGATGACATGTACATAGCATTTCTTCAAGTGATGATCTCCTCTCTTCAAGTCGAGGTATGTTGAACCTCCACAGAAAGCGATTTGACAGGAAAATCTGGGCCGAGGATGAGGACTAATTAACCCTTGGTGCAGCACAACGGAGAGGTCGACTAAGACCATCGCAAATGGTGGGAGAACAAAAATGATGAGAAAACACCTCGCACGATTCGCAAAAGCAGAACATTGCAGAAATGTCTTTCGTCGATGGAAGTGATGTAATTCAATCCACTTTATCCTGCCATGACGCTCGGGAATGTTTTATAATCATGTCCGGTGCCAATGGTGCTAAGTATGTGTTTTCAATTTCTGTACGCATTGCACTTCGTGAAACGCAGCATTGGTACGTTTTCACAAAATGCATATTTTTTGCTTATGGGGCAAAACCCATCGGCTTGATTTTTGACATCAACCAAATAGCACTGGTGGCGTCTCTGGCATCTGCATCAACACAAGGAAGGCGTTAGTGGTCCATATGAATTGCCAGGCCCACATAATGGGCATCCATCGACTTGATTGTGTTTGGTGATCCATCTCCAGGTCAAATTGATCCGGGCACCTTTCACCGATGGTTCCTCCGGAAAAAAGGTCAAGGATTTCTGGGTCGTTTGGAACGTTGGCAAACCACTGGTTAAGCCTTACGGTTAAGCACTGGGCAAAAGTCTTTGTACAATCTCAGTTAACGAGTCGTTTGTTTCTTGAAGCTTTGTGAACATGAACAATTCATGAACAAATCCCAGGCCAATTGTGAGATCTCTTTGGCTAGACAGTAAAGCTAAATCCCAAAAAAATGTTGCTGAACGTTCTGATGGGTTGCTGACAACATTCCAAAAACACATCCACCTACAAAGGATTCTGTTGTTTTTTACGTTTTTGGCGGTCCAGCCAAAGCAACCTCCACGACTAGCAAACCTAATCGCTGGTCCTAGGGTTTAAGACTTCACTCGTAAAACATGTTACACATGTAGCTATTATAGATCACTCCTCCGGAAGCAGCTGGCAAACATCTCCCGGATTCTACAGTCAGTAGGAGTAAGGAGGGCCATCTTCCGACAGTGATCATAACCAGCTACCCTCCACCTTTCCCCAACAAGTAAGCGGTTCGAAGAACGCCTTGGGCACTGCATGCAGGTAATGACCTCACAGGAAACACCATGGTAGTAAGTGCTAGTAGTAGTAGTAGTAGTAGTAGTAGTAGTAGTAGTAGCAGTAGTAGCAGTAGTAGTAGTACTACTACTAGTAGCAACAGCAATAGTACTATGAGAAATGTGGACATAGTGGTGGCTGCTTTTTGGTCCCCTTCAAAAAAAACATCCCGGACATCCCGGAGCTTTCAACGAACATGAAGCATCTGATCGTTGAAAGTAGGAGTTTTGAATGTTTGGAACCTCATCGAAAAATCCAGTTGCACCCATCTTGACATCGCAAATCCCAAGGTAGTTTAGTGACTACGAATAGAACAAACCAATTTCATCAATTTCCATGCGAAGCAAAAGACATCTGCCCAACTGCAGGCTGCTCAACAACAGCTTCAAACTTCGAGCCAAGGTGCGTTGAAATTTTCCTTCCATGGTGCAAATGTCCCCGTTCCTGATGCCGAGCGCGGTGGCAGGCTCAACGAGCTTTCCTTCTAAAGGTGGCTATGGGCCATCTGTTTGGAACTGCCAGTGATCTGGATAGAAAGTCTCCAGATTTATGGGACATGCAGCATGCATAACGTTTTCCATATGCAACAAAACTGATCTGGATCCCCAAGAGTCAATCACAACTTCCACAAATCGTGAACAAATTATTACGACAATTCCAATTGTTGGGGTTTGGATTATCTTCAAAAAGTATTCCGAGTTTATTTGCAAAGGGTAAATCTCGCAAACAACGGTCCTGACCACGAAGGACGTCTCCGCTGGACCCTTGTGGCTGCGCCGAGGACCGACAATTCCAGGCTGGTGTTTCACCTGTAAAACTGCGGATCTCATTGCTCCAATCATTGCAACGGAAGGTGTTACTCTTGTAATCGCAATCTGTGGTTGTATCAAACTGTGATGAGCTAAACTGATGTTGGATAGACCACTTTCTACATTCCATGGCTGGAAATGCTAAGAGGCAACCCTTTTTATCATGGGCAAATTGGACAAATCGGGCTGTGACTCAATGCAAATTGGCTGAGATTCACCGTAGTCGTGTCAGGTGTAGAGCTGTCTTTCGGAAGCATACAAGGTGAAACAAGGATAATAAAAAATGCATGAAACACTTGAGAACCCATACCCCATCATTATTTAATATTATCTATACAAGAAATCGATTGAACAATTTAGCTGTGTAGCTATGCAAAGGTTTTACGTTTTTTTAATGTCGCCATGTCTGGCCTCAAAAGTTCTGGTAGCACCCAAGGAGAGGCTGAGGATACAAATGTCGTTATAGCCACCTTCAAACAGCTCCTCCACTCGTGCAAAATTTGGAACAACAAGGCCCTTCCGGAAATCTACCAAGTGGTGAGTGGTTTCTTCCCATAATATGTCTTCATACCACGTAGGGGTTTCCTAGTGCATTTTAACGCATTTTACATTTACTGTTTCTTTGTTTCACATGCTTACACCCTACCACAAGTAATACTAAGTAATAATGATACAGCAATAGTAGCTGGTGCAGCATTAGAAACTGATTGCGTGTTGGTTCCAACAGAAAAACAAGTAAGCTACTGTGCAGGGTCGTGGTGATCCTCCCTGTCGGGAAGGGTCCATTTTTCGCATACTCGAACGCATGCGTTCTGGAAAGTAGGTGGTGATTTGCACTCCATCCATGCGTACGATATCGTCTTATAATAAGTTCAAATATATGTATATATATATATATTCTATATATCATTCGAATATATAATCAAATTATTTCAACAATGCATGACTTGCATAGTACATCTACCATGCTAAACAGCTACACCTTTGGTGGGAGATCCTTCCAGCTTTGTCGGACTAACCCTCCAATCCACGTCCTCATCATCTGTGTGCCAACCAACGGAGTCGTGCCCATCTCCTGGGATTTCCGCTTGGAACAAAGCTGTGTCATCTGGGTGACGTGACAAGTTTCCTTCCGGGAGGCATCAGTTGATTCTGTTGCAGCCCCTTGTTGAGTCTTAGGATGTCTGTCTTAGGCGAGTTTTCTCATTTGACCGCCGCACTTGTACACTTTTCCAAAGGCCCTTAACCACCCGTACAAATAAACAGAGCCTAAGGGCTCTGTAAAAATATGCTAACTGAAACTTCCAAGTGTAGGTTATGCTTCTGGTATCTGTTAGCCGAAACTGCGTCTTAAACCTGCAACATAAGCCATCCCACCAATTCTTACCAAACCGTAAACATGAGTTGAGACGGGAGAGTATTTCACGATGCTTACAGTGCAAGTTGCAGGGGTTATCATGGAACAAGCGGGTCACAACACCAAGCAGTTTTTGAAGCCAAGAGACGATAGAGATTGATGTTGCAACAATTGGGTTGTGTAGTCAGGCCCGAAACAGCCACACAGTATTCACCTTGGTGCGGAAAACGAGGTGCCAAGGTGAGGTTATATGAGATTCCACCAAAACCTTGGGGGACTCACAGGTCATTCTTGACTCATAGCATGGATACTCACATGCTGCACATATCGTTGATTGTTGATTGACCAGTCCCTCCAGGTTGATCTCCAGTACAATCATGGAAAATGACAACCCTTCCCACCATAGATTCGGAAGAGGCTTTAATTTGGCCTTCCATTTTTCATCACTAAAAGCATGTCGGACCCCCTTCCCCAGCCACTCCACGCAACATCCACCAAATATTACCAAGCTCTTTCACCAACTTATCCAGGTGGGCTGTATGTAAGCTTTATGTAAATAAGGGTAAGGATGGGTAAGGGAATCCACAACCAACCAAAAACAGCCTTACAAGGCAGTACATGCAGTACGAGTACCTCCATTTTTGGGATAAAGCCGGGGTGAGAATCCTGGAAATATCTGCCGTGTGGCGGATTCTAGCCACGAAGTCGGGTTCCACGGTGGGCTTGACGGCCACGCCTGGCAGGGAAACAGTGGATCTCTGGAATCACTCAGGACTTCTCAGGATCAAGAATCTTACAGCTGGCTCTGGTGATGTCATCAGGAATAAAATGAATAAACAAGACTTGACTTGCAGACTTGTACTGTTATACTCTGATGCTCAGTCCTTCTTATTTTTTGGCAGTATACCCTTCTTGGTGGTGCTGGTGGTGGCGGTGGTGGTTCCAAGCCAGTTGAAGCATAGAACAAATCGAATTGAACAAAAAAAATATATATATATATACTAACAAATGTTTGCTAAAAACTAACCTACAAATTATAGTCTGTCTATGATTTGCGAATTCTATTATATTCTAGGACTGTTCTATTTCCTGCATCCAAAACCCTGTTTTTGTTGCTCTCACCCATTGCAGGCATCCAAGTTGCCTGAATACTTGTAAATACAGTTGCAGCCATTTGAAACAGTAAAGATCGTCCGCCGAGGCATGTACTTCCCTTCATCTTGATAACGCGAGTCCGACAGGTCCTGGGAGGGAAGGATCCGCCATCCAGTTGTTGGCCAAAGTTTTCGGCTGCAGATTTTTTGGCTAAAAAATGGCTGTTCGTTGTTTTTATGGCCAATTCTTGGGGGAATTCAACATGACCCTGAGATACAGTAGTATCTGTCCATCTTTTCACCTTCGCCTGAACTTTGTATTTTGCTGCTTCATTTTGGGGCCATGATTCCAGGCTGAAAACCATCTAAGAGGTAAGGTTGGCCTACGGTCACTGTATACCAGCACCGAATCCTTGGAAGTGAAAGATATAGGCACTATAATTCACTATGACATGTTTCAACCTTCCCAGGATTGCCCTCTGGGAGTTTTGAGGTTTCAAACTGATGACATTGGTTGCTCTTCAGGGTTTCAGGTAAAATCAACGTCTGCAGCCTCCAATAGCAAGGAACAATTCGCTGGAAATTCGACCACGTTTTCAACAAAGCATTCGATGGTATGATTCCATAGGGATTCTGATGGGCAAAATTTGGGTAGTATGACGAAAAACAATTGAAGATGAACGTCTGACAATAGCATCAATCAGGGCATCTAATGAGATCTAACAGTACCTTTGTGATATCTCCATTTCTGTCTGGTACCTTCCAGCATTCCATGATTCCCCACCTGCCATGGCAGTTGAGTGCGGAGTTGCTCAAACCAACTCCATGACAAGTCCTGTGTTCAATCTCCCAAGGTGGAATGGTGGAATGGGATGGCCAGAGCCGGAGGCATGCAATTTTGCCTTTCCAAACCCACTTGAATTCGCAAGCATTGTTTATGTCTAAAGAGGCAAGGATGTGAGGAAATTCCTCGGCCCACTACCAGTAGAAGTGCGAAAAGGTTCGTGAAGAATGATCCTTTTAGTCACTGATGTCACTGTGAATGGATGTCACTGATGCCACTGTGAATCGATAGGAAAGCATTCTGAAACAAGAAGATCTAAATGTAACAATTTGATTAATCATTTTGAACGCAAACAACCTGCACAACTAAAGGCAAGGCTACTTGAAATCTGCCACATCCCCTAAAAACGTTCAGGTGACACAAGGCTCACTTAGGCACTTCCAACCTGTCCAATGGCCTCTGTCCACCGGTGTCCTGTGGGACAGCATTGCGACACAAGGAGGAATAGGAACGAAGGATGTCATCCTTGAGGACCAAGTGCCAACCTGCCAGGAGTTTGGAATGCCCTTCTGTCGTGTACGGAACAATGGAACATGGCCAAAATGACATGTTTATTCGTGACTATCAAGGAGAAAAAACACTAAAAAGTCAACTGAGAAGGCGTACACATGTGTTTCAAACTGCCATGGGTTGGGCATTTCGTGTCAACACGTAGAAGTGATGTGCAGCAAAAAAATGCCACTATGGATGAATTCCATGTCCATAACATGTACTGAAATTTAAAGAAGGGTGGGGTAGCGGCTTGGGGGGGTCCCAAGCAGCACTGCATCCACTGTATCAATATCAATTTTTAACATATATGCAGGTATGTGACATATGTGACATCTAAAACAAAAAAACATATATATATATATATATTATATATATATATGTATATGTGGCATCTATCGCTATTTTCCATTGGAAAATCTCATCATCTAAAGGAATCTCCCTTCAACCCGTTTCAGATTCAAGGCACCCAGTCCAGGTCTTGCTCGTTCTCCCAACTCCGCCACCGTGACCAATGGCACTTCCTGTCCACCGAGGGTCCCAACAGGCCGCATGTAAAAAAATGTGTTTGGATGTGTTTGGTAACACTAATTTGCAATCAAAAATACCTTTCTTCTACTATTTTTTCTATCTAACTGAAGAAAAATAGAGCAAGGCGAATTGAAGTTGAAGGGTGAGATTTGCTTTGAAGTGCAACATTTCAGTCCACCCCAAAGAAAGACAAAGAAAGATTAAAAGCACCTCATGATGACATGACTTTCAACATCACCTTTTTTGTTGGCATGTCCTTACGAGGTGGTTCGGGCTGTGCCCAAGCACCACGGCGCAAATCCTCCACATCGTGCCTGAGATGGAAAAAAAGCAGAAGCTGAAGAGTCAGAAATTTCGCATGTCACTGAGACGCCTTTTTGCATTGTATCATCCCTGATGTTCATTGATTTTCAAAAAGTCCACTTCACCATACTGCACCTGGAAAGAGTGCATTTCTTTCAAGCAAAATGATCCGACAAAAAAAAACGACATGTGTTGGGGTGCTGCAAGGGTTGTTATGCGCATCTCTTGATGGATGGTGATCCCAATATCTTGTCCATCAAATTCTTTGGAGTCTGGTGATAAAGATCCTAATGTCATTTGCTTCATCAGGATTTCTTTTTGTTGAACATATTCCTATTGAAGACATTGGATGCTTTATTACAGTCAGTTTTCCTTTTCCCTGACTTCTCTATGCTTTCATACGTATAAACTGCATTCAATTGCACCATGCTGGCTGTGGAAAGCCAGCCGCAGCCAGCGATTCGTAGCCAAGGTTCATCACTTCTTTTGCCTTTCTCTTTGGCACGCCGACGCGTCTCAAAACTCCTGGCGGTTCAAAGGCGGTTGAATTTGATTTCCCCCAGGCCATGGGCAGAGTCATATTAACACGAACCTCAGAAAAGGTAGTTCAGAAGATCCCGATCCTGGATAGCTTTTTGGTTGGTTCAATACTTTGTATGTTTTCCATTGTTTTCCTTGAGGAAAACATCTCTCCGAAAGGATGCCTTTTGACTCTGAAATTATACTCCCTAAAGCATCTTCGTTTTTGTTTTTTGTCCGCTTTTCAAATTTTTTTTGGGTGGTTATCACGCGGGAGTTTGAAACTTATGGAGTCACTATGGACCCTGAAAGCGTCGCACCTTCATTGAGAGTTGTAAGCAGTGCATGGCCATCACGGAGGACAGAGACTAGCTGCCGCTTCCAACGGTCCAGGCCCTGCGAAGAGTAGGGCAGCGCCAGTTCAATTCAAATCATTGAGCAAATACAGTGGTTCTTTTCAATGATATGGAGATCACTTCACTTCCGGCAATCAAAGTACCTCAAGTGACCAAAAAGGCTTCGGGCAAACAATCGATCACAAAAAAGACAAACAAACAAACAAACAAACAAACAAACAAACAAACAAACAAACAAACAAACAAACAAACAAACAAACTGAAAAGATCCTAGATCTTTCTCCAGTACAACTAACAGTGAGCAATTCAAGTCAAACCAGTGTAGACTCAGTCAGCCTTTTTGTCAGTGACTTGAGCCAAGCAGTGAGTATGCTTGACAGTGTCATTGGAGTGCGCAGTGGTGTGGGTACAGTGCATGTATCTTAGCACTTCCCCTTGACATTGATCCAGTGAATCAGTGTCACAAACCTGTACATGCATGCAGTGATCTATCATACTTGCAAGTCAGTGAAAAACACAGTCTGTAATCAACTCAACAGTGTCAATCACACGTGGTGCAGTGTGCAAGTGGGCTTCTTCAGTGAACCTACTTCCAAGACTTCAGTACATCAGTCAACATAGCAGTGTTCAAAAACAGTTGCCTCAAAGATCACGTGGGTATACTCAGTCTCAGTGACCAGTGATAGTCACAGTCACCTCCTCAGATCC
>DF245006.1:6895-20316 GCA_000507305.1 Breviolum minutum Mf 1.05b.01 | reverse complement strand
GAGACTAACTAACCTNATATATACAATNTCTATTATTAAAGTTTAAAAATAATATTCTATTTTGTTAATAAACTATTTGAAAATTTAAATGTATCAGCAATTTAACTCCATCACAATTCACATCACCATCAGATGTTAATAAAGAAACTCGCAAAGTTCCATTAAACTGACCACTTCCATTACAATAAAAATCGTCATTAGCATTAGGTGGCGAAACAGCGTTTAGTATTATTTTACTGTTTCCATTTGTTGGGTCTAATCTTAGGTTACCTATTATATCTTGCGGATTACTGACATTCAATTTATTATCTAATAAATTATCTGTTTCCGTTTGAGTATAGTAGTTTGATAAATCTACATTGCCACCACCACCACCCGATGCTACTGCATCATCTACATACTCCTCTGTAGCTAAATTAGATGAACCTGTAGCTAAAAGCTTAATGAATTGAGTTCCTATAAAGGATGAACTTCCGTCTAATGTTAGTGACATAATAATATAATCATAAGTAGAAAAAATTATATTATTATCTCTTTTTAGATTTTGATATGAACATACTCTGACAAAGATTGTTATATTTTTCTCTCTTTTGTTGAATAAATTGCTGTTGTAATAATTGATAGTGATGAGCCATATTAGTTAATGGATTAATAGGTTGTGATTGTTGTTGCGGTGATGCTTCGCGTATTGGTTTTTGAACTGGTTGTTGTTCCTGTGGTTTTTCGTTTACTTCCTGAACAATAGGTTGTGGCTTTGGTTTTGCTCGTGGCTTTGAAAATGGCTTTACAGGTTTCTGTTCTAAAGTTCCTTGACACCTTTGCTCATGGTTATATCGCAGTGATTTCAGTTTCATTTCCTTATTACACTTGGGACATCTCACTAATTTATCCTGTGCTTTTATTGGCCTTTTCACTTCCTTACATACTTCTTCAACTTCTTCTGTTTTTGTTTCTTGTTGAACTTGTGGTTCTTCAACAACTTCATTACTCACTTCTTCTTTTGCTTCTTCAATTGGTTGTTCAATTGGTTCTTCTTGCTTTGCTTCTTCATTATTATTAATATCAACTACTTTAATATTACTCATATCTTAGTCTATATAAATTCTATAGATTTTCTTTTTATGGAAAATATATAGAGTTTGTGTTAAATTAATTTAAATTATCATCACCTGCTATGATTTAAAAAATCAATAAGACGGATGACTTAATAATAATGCAAATTGTATGTTTAAATTATATAGGTTCATGATTTTGCCAGTCTCATCTGTTATTTTAAATGATATTCGTTTAATATTTCTATTACCAACATCAATGTAGTCCTCGTTTAAACTTGCACCTGCATCGTTAATGATACCCCCTAGCTGTTGTGTTATCAACACCTTTTTAATGATACTACTAGAATATGTGTTAGGAGCACTATATTTATAATCAGACAATTCTGGAGATGAAATAAACAAATATCTAAGTGGAACTAAATTCAAATAGGAAGAATTCCAAACAGTTAAAGGATTAGATGAAACATAGTTGCTTAACAAATAGTTTATTGATAAGATGTTTTTACTGTCATAACTTGCTTGTGTAGTATTCCAAGTGTTTCCAACATAATTACTTAGCTCTTCATCCGTAGGTATCTTTACCTTATAGTTTAGTCCATCTTTGATACTAAATTCTACTGTTCTAGTAGCGGATGAATAAGCATAGTTGAATATACCACCTGCTGTTAAATCTTCTGTGTTGCTGTTTAGTCCTGCGTGTATATCAAATGTAAGTTGCTCGGCAAAATAAATCTTGTTACCTAAATAAATACGAAAGTTTTTTACAAAAACATCAGAGTTATCAAATATCATCACATACATATATTCATAAAAACCGACTTCAGTAGTTTTCCACGAAGCAGGCAATGATATGTCTGTTATGTGTAGTCGTGTCCCTTCAGGCAATTCTAAATTTTCATTTAGCTCTATTGAAAAATCACTACTACTATTGGACTGTGGTAGTCTATATTTGCTATCAACAAATATTTTTTTGTAAGTCAATCCCTTATTGCTCATGAGATATATATTTTCAGTTAGAAAATATATATCGATTTTTCAAAATAAACATATCTATGTTTATTTTGAATCACGTATATCATTTTGTAGAAAATAATTTATTTATATCATTAATATATAAACTGATGATACCATTTATCGGTAATGTTGGACGAGTAGCCTTAACTCAAGCTGGTAGGCAAATAGGTAGAGAATTTGGTAGAGAGGTTTTAGAAAGAGTAATAGGTGGCGAAACACTAGGACAAATATTGACAACAGAAGAAATGAAAGTATTAGCGAGAAAGTTTGGTAAAGCTACAGCTACAATGATGTTGAACAAAGGTAAAGAAATGTTTATGGAAGACTTCAATGAAAAGAATGAAAACTGGAACAATAGAATGAACAACTTTGCACGAAATCTCAATGACCATTTTAAGCAACACCGAACATTATATGCAGAGGAACGAAATGTAGCAAACAAAGAGAAGATAGAAGATAGATTTGGCTTAAGTCAAGCTTATAGTAATCCTACGGGATTGTATAAGACAGGCTCTACTCTTTACATATCAGGCACTGGTGGAAAAGATGGAGATATCAATCAAGATATATATGATGATTTATTACTACTACCAACAAGAAATGCACACAACACACAGAAATACAAAGATGCAATGGAAATGATAAAAAAATCACCAGAAGTAGATAGACTAGTTGGGCACAGCCTCGCATCAGCAGTGATAAACAAAATCAATCAGGAACAACCCACAAAATTTGCTACAACAACTTACGCTACACCAGCCATCAAGAAGAAGAGACACGGGAAACAAAATCCACATCGCTTGGATTTTAGAAACAAAGGGGATTTAGTTTCAGCATTGGATGGCTATGCGGAAACACAAGACATAGATGAATGGAACCCATTAATTGCCCATACATTCAAGACATTTGAAGGTAATGGTAGGTTTGCTATTAATGCAGGGACTGATATAAGTAATGGTATCCGTCCAAATGATAGATAAATAAATATCTAAATATTTATATAATGGGTTGTAGGTTAGGAAGAGTTAAATTAGTTGAAGAAAACATCAAACACGCAAATAAAAGAATGGAACAAATAGAAAAATATTTGAAGTATTAACTAATGATGGTAGATTACAAGATATAATAGAACAAATAAATAAAAATCACAATAATATTAATAATGTTTTATCAGAACAGGACGAGAAACACAAACAATCAACTTCTCTTGAAGGGTAAATCTAGCTATGACAAACTAGAAAAGGCAATGAATGAACCCGTGAGAGATTATAATGCTATAAAGGAGCTTGTTGAGACTCAAGAAAACAGTATAACAAATATAAAGAATATAAAAAATAAAGATTTAAAAAATAAGGATATTACTTTCATGCCATCACAAAAAAAGAAAAACAAAAAATAAAATTTCTAAATTGAAATATATAACTTATGGATAATATAATCGCAGAAAGTTCTGATGTTATGGTTAATTCCTTAAACTTTGGATTGCCAGAGACTGCTCAATATGTAACTAGCCGACGTTTAGTAAATTACTTCCCTAGTGGAAGTAATGTTTATGCACCTCATGCTGGAAATAAACAGATAAGGTTCCTAATTTCGGGTGATGATAATCAATTTTTGGATTTGAGTAGCATTAGATTGTTTGCTAATTTGCAAAATACAGACCCAGTGCGTGAAAAATTCCTGAGACCACTCGCAGGATTACACGCCTTCTTCAGTCGCTATCGTCTAACTCTAGCAGGTCAGCAATGTCAAGATATAATTGAATACGCCAGACATTGTGAGACATTTAACTGTTTTCAATCTAAACATGTTAGAGATATGGATGATATTGAAAGCTCGGCAAATCCTAGATGGGATGCAGACTACCACGACTATGCTAATGGGTTAGATGTATTAATAGATATTAACGCTGCAGGTGATGGTGTAGTTGTATATCCTAATGGAGACCGAAATGAACTAGGTCGCATTGATAAACGATATACTCGCCACTCACTATGTGGCATTCCGGGTGCTAATGGTAAGGCTAGGTTTTCACATAAGCCTTGCTGTGGATTAATTGGACACGGTGGCAAATATTATCTCCCTTTAAGATTAGGTAGCCTTGAGCTGGAATGGACTTTAGTGTCTGATGAAAAATTGCCAGTAGTTGAACCGAAAGGTGACGGTTCTGATGGTGATTATGCCGCAAACCCTGTAGTATTAGGACAACAGGATAAAGAAGGGTATTATTTTAGAATAGGTGATACATCAACTTCGTGGGAGTTAAATAACTTGTTGATTAGGGCAGAAGTAGTAAGTTTAGATAATACAGTAGCTAATAATATATCAAGTCATATTTTTTCGGGTAATTCATTGAAAATGTATTTCCCAATGTACCATACCATTACTCAAACATTTGACCCCACAGCAGGAGAACTTACAATGAACATAGTAAAATCAGCATCTAAATTATCAGCCGCGTTTATTACATTGTATCGCACACCTCGTTCAGGAATAGAGTTTGGTAAATTTCTACCAGATAACTACTACCTGAAACGCTGGAATTACCTCTACAATAATATGATAAATGGAAGAATCAACGATGTAGGAACAGCACCTACAGCCGATAACTTACAAGGACAAGGCTTTGCAGACCATTCAAGACAGTTGTCATGGCAATTGCAAATTCAATCAACCAAGTATCCAGAATTTGAAGCACAGTCTCTTTCAGAAACCTTTTATTACTTACGCCAAGCCATCCATTATATGAACCCAGAACAGGAAAGTTTAAGCTTTTCTTATCGTCAATATCGTGAGAATAAATTTATTATTGGTATGTCCTTTGAAAAGATGCACGGAAACGAAGGTGTGAGCTTTACAGGAGTCAATACAAAAATGGGAAGCTTAATNCTTTTCTTATCGTCAATATCGTGAGAATAAATTTATTATTGGTATGTCCTTTGAAAAGATGCACGGAAACGAAGGTGTGAGCTTTACAGGAGTCAATACAAAAATGGGAAGCTTAATGACTTTTAAACTTAAACTGACTGAAGGAAAAACTCAAGGACGCGATTATAATATAGAAGGTATTGAAGAAGTCTTTGTTCATTTAGTCTCGGACGCTATTGTTGAACTGCGTTCAGATGGAGCGATTTTATATGATTAAAAAAATCTCAATAATAATATATTAAAAATGTATAGTTCAAAAAAGAAACACAATAAAAAACGAGCACATCTTCACACATCACCCAAAAACTTCAGTCCATTTGATATGATGGATACAAGATATCTAGACCATCTACATCATCAAGCAAAAATTAGAAACTCGAGAGATACACTGCTAATGAAATTAAAAGACTATAAAGAAAGCATAGCAAGAGCAAACTATCGGAATGAAAAAGAAAGATTAGAAAATGAATTAGACAGACCCAACATATTGGACAGTTCAAGGGAGCATATGAAGAAGAGAATTGAACAACTTAAAAAATTAGAATTTACATATATAATATATTTTTTCTAAAATAAATATATATTATTTATGGCTACAGCAACGCTAGAAAATGTTAATAAATTCAGTTACTTGGGATTGAGACGACGACCAACATATAATGAAATCGTAGGTTTAATTAAAGAAAACGAAACATTAACTGGACAATTACCTAACAGAGACGCAACATTCTTCAAAGCGTCGCCAGAGGGTTCATTCTTTGATGGACTAGACCATTTAGAAATATTAAAGGAACAACAACAGAGAATTTTACAAAGACAAATACAAGACTTATTGTTGAGACAAAATGTAAGAGCAAATGGTGGAACATATCATTTGGAGAGACACTTACAATCATCTTCAGGAACAGCATTAGCACCAACTGAAAGCATTCAAGCAGATGAAATTCAAATGCAATCACTTATAGAACAAAGTTTAAAAACAAAAGAAACACTAAAAAAAGAAAGAGAAAAACAAACAGGAATAGCACATAGAGAGGGACTTTTTTTAGGGACACCATCGCTTGTTGAAAGTTTTGGACGAACAAGAGTACCAACAATAGGGAGAGAAACCATTCCAGAAGCAAGAACCCCAATTCAAGGTGATGAAGAAAGCGAACCAGAACTCATACCAGATGAAGCAATGACAAAACAACAAGAAGCATCTGCATCAGCATCAGCAGGTGTTTTACCCTTCCTGGATTATGAATTGGATAATAACAATAACCCTCAATATTGGATTGAAAACTACAGAAGTATGAAAGTAGAAATGATAAAATTTCAACTGTTTTTACGAGGTATACAAATACCAACCGAAGACAGCATACAAGAGCAGATAAAACCAAAAGGAAGAGGGAAAGACGAACAAGGTAAGCCATTGAGGACATACAAAGAATACTTACACGGAATGATTTTAGATGCAATTAATCAAGGTGGATGGAAAATAAAAATGACAAATCAAGAATATGAAGATAAGAAAAAGGAATGGAAAAGAGGAAAAGGTAAATTCCGATAAGAAATAACATTTATTTTCTAACTAAATTATATAATAAATGCTATTGGTAAAAAACAAATTGAAAAGATTGAAGAAAACAATTGATGATGATGATATGTTAAATTATTTGAAGTATTCACATTTGGATACTTCTAAAAAACCTCGCATTGTTCAGGAAGATGATACTGAAAATAACCAAACTCATAATTTGCAATTGGCAAACATTGAACCTAAAAAAAATGAAACAGCAAATAAGGGAGTTGATACAGGGGATGACTTTTATAAAGTCATCCCCCCTTATGTTTCATTAATGTATTCAGAAGATTTTGACAGAAATGAAAAAATGGTTCAGGTATGGACAAGGATGTTTAAGCAAAACCTTACAGCATCGCCACCAAGTAGCAGTAGCAGTAGCAGTAGTAAAGGAAGTAGTGAGAGTTTTACAACTAAAAATATTAGAAGGGGGTTTAGATTAGCAGAGTTTGCTTATAATGCTTCAGTAGTAGGATTTAATTTGACAGGTTCAGCAATAGGAACAGCAATAGATATATCAGACTATTTGTTTAATAATCAACAAAATGAAGCATCTGAAACTTCACCACCACAAACAGTTAATTCATCGCCACCACAAACAGTTAATTCGTCATCGCCTTCAGGCGCTGAGGGGGATAAATCCCCCTCACCACCACAAACTATAAACTCATCTTCATCAGATGTTGAAGAAATACCACCCCTTATACTAATATCTAGTAGCAGTTCATCAAGACAAACCCCTTCATCAATTCCACAACCAACGTCACCACCTTTAGGTGTTGAGGATGAACTTCGTTCATCCTCACCACAGCCATCAACACCAGCAAGTAGTGCTAAGACAACCCCAAGGAAAAAATCTAAATAATTATATAATGAGAGAAGTCATATTACAGAAATCAAGCAATCCGAAGAAGAAATACGATGCTTATGTTGAAGGTAAAAAAGTAAGTTTTGGGGCTACAGGCTACTCGGATTTTAAACAACATAAGAATGAAGAGAGAAAGAAAAATTACATAGCGAGGCACAAACCTAATCAAAACTGGAATGATTTAACAACAGTTGGCGCTTGGTCAAAAAATTTACTTTGGAACAAGCCTACTATAAGAGAAAGTATCAAGTCAATGGAAAGTAAATACAATATTGATATAAAGTATAAAAAGTAAAATCATAGTATGATTATAGAGTACAAATATTTATAGTCTATAATTATAATATAAATATTAAAATTAAATGTATAAAACTAACTTAAAGAAATATTTTCTATATATAATAAATTGATATGCCATCTTATCTAGTTGAGAATGGAATCAAACAAGAAATAAGTAACGATATGTTTGATTATATCCGTAATATGATAAACACACCTTCGATTAGTGAGTGTAGCAATTCATCTGATGAAACGGAGGAAATAATAAAAACAAATTAGGTAGACATNGAGAAAACAAAGAAAAGTTGTATGTGTGAAATCTGTGGTAGTACAATAAGTTGTAGGTCAAACTTGGCTAAACACAAGAAAACCAAAAAATGTATGAGTCTTTTTACACTGAAATAATTATATGATAAATTTTAATATCATATAATTATTTTTATAAGTAATTAATAATGAGTAGATTAGATAAAGAAAAAATATTAGAAAAAATATATTATGATGTTGAAGAAGGCTTTGGTTCAGTTAGAGACTTATATGAGAAGGCTAGAAAGGTAGATATAGGTATAACTCTAGATTTTGTTTCTAAATGGTTGAGGGCACAGCCAAACAAACAAACAAAGAATTATAAAAACTATAATTCATACACTGCACCTTTTCCAAAATATGAATTCCAAATTGACTTGATGGTTATGACAAGTCTTTTACGAGATGTTGGGTCTGAAGTAAAAAATCAACTGACTTTCGGAATGGTATGTATAGATATTTTCAGTAAAAAATGTCATATCGTTCCAATGGAATCTAATGACACTGACACAGTTTAAAAATCACTCCTTGAATGTTTCAAGGTTTTGGGTCAACCCTTAAGCATATATACTGACGATGAAGGAGCACTAAACAGCAAGAAAATACAAGACTACTTCAAAGGAGAAGGTATAGAACACATTGTAACAAAGACACACGCTAATCAGGCAGAGAGAATGATTCGCACTATTAAAAAGATGATTGGTGATAGATTGAGACACTTTCCTAAAAAGACTTGGGTAGAAGTATTGAAGCCAGCACTGAACAAATACAACAATCAAATACACAGCACAATAAAAATGTCACCTAATAGAGCACACAACCTTGACAACGCTATTGAAGTCAGAGCTAACCAAATATTAAAAGAAAAGCATAACCGCAAATATCCAAGACTTACGGAAGGGGATTATGTTAGGGTATTTGATAAGGGTAAAGGAAATTTTGTTTCAAGAAAGGAAACCCGTAGTCAGTGGAGTAGTAGGAAATATAAAGTTATTCTAGTAGGACACGATATGATGAACAACAAGTATTATAAGTTAGAAGGATTAAGCAAGAGATACAATAGACACGAGTTATTATTAGTAAATGATTAAATCTAATGTCTCCACTCTCCTATTCCTTCCCATCTTTTACTTACAATGAATTTGAAATTACTAAAAACAACAGTTCTTTCGTTATCATCCATTTTTTCATTCTGATAAATAAGATGTCTTACCACATCTAATAGGGTATTATAATTGCTTTGAAAAGTGACAAAACTACCTCTTTCATAAATTGCTCTTCCATATTCTTTTATGATATCATCGTTAAGTATATTTTCATAAATCTGTTTCATCCACTTATGATTTGGCTCTCCATACTCTGCAAACTGGTCAAAGTCTTTGTTTTTAAGAATCAGTTCATTAACCATGAATTTATAATATGGATAAGGATTGTTTCTAATAAAGTTTCTAATTTGTGTGTTCTCTTTTTCTACTTCCTTTTGATATTCTTCATCAGTCATTCCAATCATTGGCATAATTTATATACTAATATATAATAGCGATATTTCTTTAAGTGTTTTTTATCAGATAATGTCCATATGGTAAGCTTTCAGTGTCAGAATACCAATAACGCTTATTATCATAGTTTGATAGAGCATACTTTACCTGATTTATGCTATAGACTTGGTGATTTTTACTTCTAATACTATTAAAATTAACTGTTTCTTTTAGATTTCTATTTAATGTGTCTTCATACTTTTTATAGTTCAATTCAGATGACACCTTATGTTTTACTATACCTTTGCTTTTCTTGTGTTCTTTGTCTTCACCATGAACCTTATAACAGTATGATTTAGGTTTTAGTCCTATAAAATGTGTTATCACTTTTCCATTCAATTCATCCTTGAATTTACCTAACACCTTCTTATTAGTTTTGTCGTGGTTTGGGTGTTCAATAGGATAGTCGCTGAAATCCATATAATCATTTATTTCTTTGAAGTCCTCAAACATATCATCAGTAGCAATCTTGATAACATAACTATCAGTGTCAGTATAGACTAATTTTATATTATCATAATATTTAGGTTTCAAGACATCATAGTAGAAACTGAACATATGAATTTTTGAATAATCTAGAATTGCCATACCCATATAGATAGGTTTATCAAGTTCTACTGTTTGCTTTTCTTGTTCTACTCCTACTAGATTCTCGTTTATTATGTGTCTATGTTTATAAGTCGGTTTATTAACTAACTTTTGAAATGTTATAGGATTATTTACTAATTTATAATCCAAATGCTTTCTTACATTTTCCATTGTCTTGCCGTATACTGAATTATTCATCAACTTAAATAAATCTTTTTCAAATTCGTTCTTGGCTTGCTTTCTCTTTTCGGTATTAAACTCTATGAATGGTTTTAGAAAATCTGACTGTTTAAAACTTATTGCCCTATGAACCTTCTTCAATTTCAAGCCGTGTTGTAAATAGAATTTCAAGGCTGATATGTGCAATACATACTTCTTTTTGTCCATTACATTTAATATAAGTTTATCTGTGTTTTCATCAGATGCTTCTTTTTCATAATAATATTTGTGTATTTCCTTTTGAACAATTGAAAGCATATTCTCTTTAACTGACATAATTTCAGGAGCTAATGGATAGTCTTTGTGTAAGTCGTGTAGTTCTTTTGGATATTCTAAATCAACTTCTAATATATATCCTACATCATCCTCATCAGTGTAATTCATTACTTTCTTCTCATCTATTTTTGAGAAATGCCATTTAAAATCACTGAAAGGTAGTTTCTTACACATAGCTAATCCATATAAATTATTAGCATCCAAATAAGCAATAAAACTTGACAGTTTTGATTTATCATAATCTTCATTCATATATTTATTATTAGCTTCTACTATCTTGTGTGAGCATTGAGTCATACCTCCTCGTAATCCTTTTTCTATCATCTCATACATTTCTTGTATGTGTATTTGTTCCAGTCTTACCCCTGTTTTATATAAAAATACATTCCAACTAAAATTAGGCAAAGTTATGTAATGAGCTGGGTCTAATCCATAATAATTAATACACATATCCCTAAAATTTTCAAACACATCAGTCAGTAGATATACATCGGTCATCAGATATAAGTCATGATACTCACCAAGGTTTTTTATGTTGAAATGTTTCCATATATTTTTTGCCCTTTTATAGTCATTGTCTGTAATATCATTTTCGTACAATTGACTGTAGAAATGTTCTTTGGATGGTAGTTGTTCTTCCTTGAATTTATCAAATGAATTCATATAATCATATGGGTAAATGCCTTTGTCGGTCAATAAATCCAAATCTGCTTCATTTTTTATATAAGGGTTAGTTTTTGTATATCTGAAGTTGTTTTGCCAATCTTTAATTTTTTCTTCGTTTTCATATTTATTTAATTTTACTAGCTTATCAAGTGAAGCTGATAGGAAAGCAAAACTGTCCTTAAACTGACAGCATCCAAAAGAAAAGGTGATATACTTTTCTGAATTTTGAGCGATTACATTGATTTGTTTGTTTTGGTTTAGTTCTTGATTCAGTTCATTAGCCTTTTCAATTATAAGGTGAGCATCATAATTTTTAAGATTATGAAAAAAGACAGGTAGTTTAAAAGACCTAAAACAATAATCCAAATTACATTTTTCGTGAGCAGAGCCTCTATATTTACCAGTGAAATGGCAATGGTCGCGAACCTTACGACCCCTTGGGTCGGAAGGTTTAGCTTGGGTCTCCGACCCATCTCTGACTTTCTTATCATCAGGTTCGTAGTTCTTATTGCATATAGAGCATCTCGTTGAATTCTGAAACTCTATTTCTTGTTCGTGGGTTATTTCCATTGGCATAATTACATCCATTTTTTCAAAAATATCTTGTCTTATCAATGATAATTGCGCAACAAATTTATCCATACAATCCTCACCTCTATAAAAATATGGTGTGGATTTTTTGTTGATTCTATCAACGACATTCAACATAAAACCGCAGGGCTTATGATGTTGATATGTTCCTTTAATACCATCTTCTGATTCAACAGTCAAACATTCAAAATCTCCGTAGATGACAAAAGGACATTCTAATTTCGTATTGTACTTATCAAACTCAATAAATGAACCTTTCTGTGGTAATTTGATTTGTTGTCCTTCAATTGCCATACAACCCTTTTCAAGATGTTTATCTAATACTTTTTTATTACAAAAAGGATGATGACAGTATGTACATATATGTTTAGAAGTTTTTCTATTGTTTATTTGTTTTCCTAATAATCTACTCAACCCAGTTACTACTACATAATGGCTATTGTTAGTATTATCATCATAAATCCTTAACATATTTATATGATGTTTAGCATCTTTCCGTTTTGTAGTTCTTACACTTATAATCTTATCATCATTCAAAGTATCATCAACTTCATAAAGATTTATTGATACTAAACCGTTATTATTTTCTTCAAACCTGTCAATGTCTCTATTACCAGTTGGAAANGTGGCTCTGATATTCAATTTCATATTTCTGTTTTTTTTTAAGAAGTTGAGTAATAAGGATTTTTGATGTTGTATCATTGATAGTCCTGCCTCACCAGTAAAATGTTTGTTAATCAATGTCAAGTTATTGGCATATCTTTTGAACGCCCACTGGCCTTCTTGGACTCTAAACTTGTTTTTGATTGCGTATTTTGTTAAGGCTTTTTTCATTCCGAGATTCAATGATATCTTTCTATGTGAATGACTTTGATACTCATTAGTTTTCTTAACAGCCTTTAGTTTCTTTTCTAGTTTCTTTGATATTGGTTTATCTTTGTTGTATCTGAACTTTTGTCCATCTATTATTAATGATTTTAATTCTTTCCTTCCCTTCTTTGGAATTTCTGCGAGTTGATTTTTCAATAGATATTCGATAACATTTTTCATAATTATAATACTATATATTTTTATTAAGTCATTATCTCTTTAAGTAGTTTTTCTTTCTTGGAGTTTGGATTTTTGTTTTATTATATTTTACTTGTTTGCACCCCCTTATCCATTTTTTGTTCCACCCCTTGATTGTTGTTCCTCTTTTGTTTTTGGGATTGTTCTAGTCTTTGATGTTTTTGTTGAGTTGTTTGTTGTTTTTGTTAGGTTTCTTTGTTTTACTAGGTTTTTAGGAGTAGAAGAGGGGTTCATAGGGTGTATTTAGGGGGTGTATCTTATTCTTGTATCACTATATAGTCATATAATGATTTACTCTGTGAACCCCTCTTTTAGCCATTTTCTCCAAACAGGTAGCTGGAGTTCTTGCTATCATGGCAGCCTCTTCCATATTGCCGTATTGTTGGCCCTCATCCTCGAGGAAGAGATCAATGCTGCCCATCCAGTCAGCCACTGGGCTAAATTGCTGACTACATTCTTGT
>DF245005.1:0-21569 GCA_000507305.1 Breviolum minutum Mf 1.05b.01 | reverse complement strand
GGTGAGGTCGTGTGAGGTCGCTAAAATTTGACCAGATTGATATACTTCGGTCAGTCCTTGGATCCTCCAGTGATGATAAACGCAACAGGTATTTCAACAGCCAATGTGACCAGCAAAGCCAAACTACGTTCTGGGAAGGCACGATGAAAGGGTCCAGCCTGGAGATATCAAGGATGGATGATGGGGTGATGGGGTGATGGGGTGATGATGAGAAACTTGGATGATATGGGATTATCAACATCCCTGCATGCTTTGTTATATGATATGTGGTGGTTACAAAAGGGATAGATTTAACTGGAAGCTTCAATGTTCAACATATAATAAACAGCTATGGGCTCAAAGTATGACTGGTACAAAACCATTTAAGTGTACACTGCTCAATTGAACGGGAAACGTTCGAAAAAAAAAAAGGGTCCACCTTGCATGGAGCATGCTCGCAAGTGTTGCAAAACGCTTGGGGCAGAATGATTTTTTCAGCCTCTACGACCCCCCTGGGAGTGGGTGCAGCATGGATAGATGCATCTGTTCTTTTCAAGGGTATCCCATAGGATCCATGTATGGATTATTTACCTACATTAGGTGAAAAAATGGCCACATTCATTCAGGAAATGTAGGTATATAAATACCATCCATGGATCCTATGGGTGCTTTAAGACATTTCGGAATGGATGGAAGTTACACTCCACAACCCAATAGCAGCTCTTAAAACCCTGGAAACCCAAGTCACCTGTTCCCATTTTGAGGACTTGAACCAAAGAGCAACCAAAAAACCGACCCATTGCGGTAAAACAACTTATATATTGTCATTGTACATCCTCATAGAGAAAGGCAGCCTAAAAATATGATGTAATTATATACAGATTAAATATATAAACATGTATCAATAAAACAAACCTTTTCTTTTTCAGTCAAGGTGCAGCTGCATAAGCATGTACTTTGGCAATTTCTTCTTCCACATCATCATCACTTTGAGATCGCAGGTCACCTTTTCAGCGAGCCAGCAGCTTCAAATGGTACACCCCCTGAAAACTAACATGGCGATTGCTGTAAAATCATCATTTTAAATAGGAGATACATCTTCAAAACGCTTGTTTTGATCCATGGTCATGTTAATTTTCCAGGGTGTAGTTCCTTTATGGCTCAGACTTTTTGAAGAACCAAAATGAAGAGAATGAAGACACACATGACTCATATGACCCTGGTGTCTTGCTGGTAATTTTTGGGTGCCCTATGGCCCGTGTTTCAAACGCCATTTCCAAGGCAAATAGGAAACAGGCAAACGCCAACAACACCTGGCATAGAACGGTTGGTTTGAAGGGAAGTAAAACATGACTCCCACGTTACACTATGCAATCTAGTCTTCACTGCCAAAAAATACATGTAACAAAACATCAATACAATATACAATGTACTTGTTGATAAGCACTAAAAATGACAAAACATGATTGCCCTTCCATGCCTTCATCAGTTCTCCCTCTGGATTTTACCCAGCAAAAAATCTAAGATCCCATTTTTGTTGATATTTTTTTTTGCAGCTTGGATTCTGAAGACGCTGGAGATTTCAGAGTCAAGAGCATCCATAGCATCCCAAGGAGCATTCCATAAATTTGCAGGTGCACTGAAGTTGCGTCGCATCTTCCTTTCTTTTTGGCCGGCAAACATAGAGAAAGGTCAGTGTTGAATGGCGATATTTTTAAGATGCTCCATGTATGGAACATTTACCTACATTCGGCTTAAATTTATGGAACATGTAGGTACAGTAAATATTCCCTACATGGAGCATTGGAAGGCAACAGCGTGACTAGGGCAATTAAAACACCCAAAAGTTATCTCATCAGAGCGATTGCCATCTATTTTGAATGAATTGCACTAGTGTGCCACTGCACACGGTGGCAAAATTGCTGCCCCAGTTTGGCCCAGTTTCAACCATACAACTAATCGTTTTTCTAAGGGAACAAATCAGCAACCCCCCACGGGGAACATGTCTGCACCCTCAAGTCCCCGGTTCAAACATCACCGTCACCGCCATGTTTCCGCATAGGACTGGAGGGACTTTCTTCTGGCGTCGGTGCCTCAGTAGCTGGTAAAACCGAAGTTGTTGCTTTGCAAACGTTTTCTCAAGTGCAAAAATGTCCCAGAAGTAGAGGTGACAAGTGACTTTTTTTTGAGGGGTGTGTCCACACGCTTGCTTTTTAAAAGGCGGGGTATGAAAAAAATAAACCAAGGATTGAATTCGCAGCTATGAAGTGGGAATTGATTTTAGGGCATGCCTTGGGATTTTACAGCCGCTGTTCCAAATGTCTGAAACAAAAAACACTTAACTTAGGGGACGGTTTAGGGTTTATAGGGGATGGGATCTCATCATGACCAAGGGCTTCTTGTTCAACAACATATCATTTCATACTGTTGATGGAAGAAATCCCAAACAACCACCTGGGATGCCAACCCTGTAAATAATGGGATAAACTACCGTTCCCTCAACTGGTGAGTTTACCGGATTTCTGAACCATCAACAGTAGCATGATTCTGTTTTTTGCAAATTCTTAGGCAGGGCCGGTCCTTGGATCATCTCAACCAAGCCCTGCCACCTATGTGCTGAACTACAAAGCTGCAGGGAAATTTTGGAGCAAAATGAAGCAAACACCCACATCTCTGCAATCTGTTAAGAATAGGCAAGATGAATGCTCATGGCGCAATTGGATAAACAGCAGCCATGCGACTGTGACAACAAGCGCCATCTTATCAGTCTCCAAGATGGGATCGTGAAGGCTGCTTCCCATCAATTGGCAGCAAAATTCATAGAGTTTCCCACCCTTCAAACATGATGGTTTCTCTTCAAGTCAGCTATTTCAATCTACCAAATCCAGGAAAAACAACTTAGCACATGAAAAACAACTGTAAAATCTAAGCGCATTGTGCATTTTTTGAGTGGTAGTGGTGGTGTGACAAATGTCAATAAATTTTCTCTCGTCCCTCGTCTCCGTAAGATCTTTGAGCCTGGGAAATCCCTTTCAGCAGCGGATTTCCAGGGTCGAGTCGTGATGTTAAGTCATCATAGGTACTATATACCTTCAAACATACCAACCTAAAAGGCACCACATATCTTGAAATATCAGCATATATAAACATCGTTGTTTGACTTAACCAATGCGACAATAAATATCTCCTACTCAAGAAGTTGTGTGCCTTATAAAAATGTCTTCTCTCCATAGGTGTTCCCATCTTTTCCTTAAACAAATTCTACAGGGGTCCAACTTTTTCCACCCCCCCCTATTTTTCTGATAACAAAAACCACACAAAAATCAGTGCCTGAGTCCCAGCGACCTTTTGCCTGGCGAATCGTGGCAGTGGAAATTCATGGTTGAAACCAACTTGGCTCTGAAAAGGTACTGGAAAAAATTCCTCTCAGAATCATGGAAGTCAAAAATGGGTGTATCTTTTATAGGTAGTTACATTTCAAATATAGCCGCTTTCCACTTCCATGATTATGGGAGACAATTTTGATGATTTTTGTAAGATCTTCTAAACGATCGAAGGGCAAAGAAGTTGAGTTCATGATTCATGTTCTGAGTCACATAGGAAATCTCATGCAGCTTCGCCGTCCTTATGGAAACCGGACATCAGTTGAAAAACCTAGTGAAACTGCAGGGGTTTCTTGGAGAACATCGGAGAATTTGAAGGACACCAGGGTTGATCCTTAGAACCTGGGTCCCAAACACCATGCCGCCACCATGGACGAAGTTCCCTCGGTTTAATCATTTAATCGCCTTGAAACACGTTGGGTCTCAATCAGCATCAACGAAAGGGTGGCCCAACTCCTGGGTCGCCGGCTGTGAAGAGCTTAACATGTACCCTCCCTAAAACTAACATGTACGCACCTGAAAATAGACTATCCCCTCAATAGGACAGTTTTTTGTAATCCAACCATCCATTTTTAGGAGCTATATATGTTAGTTTTGTCAAAAAGGGTGGTTCACATGTAGCATCCTACTAAACTGAAAGCTTCTTTGCAGTGCTTTTTGGGAATTCCACCAAATTCTGTGGAAAAAAATTCCTTGAGGATTTGTTTTCGCGTGCGTACTAATCGAACCCTTCACCAAGAAGGCGATAAGGAGTGAGGTTTCGGAAGGATTTTTGTCGAAAAGGTTGAGGTTTCAAATCAACCAAAAACAAATCATTCCATTTCTATTGGTCAATGAACATGTGTGTTTTTTTGTTGCATTGCGTGTTGGGTTTTGTTGGTGTTACACCCCCTGAAAACACACATGACTGGCTGGAAAATCACCACGTTCTATAGGAAATGCATCGACTCATTCATCGTGGATTTTCCAGCCACTCACGTTAGTTTTCGGGGGAATAAACGCTTGCTTTCAACAGGTTTCAACCCGCATCCTCTCCGAGTTGGAGCTCTTGAAAATGCGGGACACCTCCTCTTGAACTGCCTGGAAAAGGGTGATGCAGGGCACCAGAACTTGTGGCTGCAAACGGCTTGGAACTGCCTGGCACCCAATCTGTTATTTCAATTGGATGATTTCAAACCTTTGCACAGGAAATGGTTGGAAATCACCATTTCCATCCATTTTACAACAAACCGGTTGGTTTGGGGTTCTAGGTGATAGTCTATTAATAGGTTTTATGATATGTTTGCGATGAAATTGATGAAATCCACCCAAAAGTCCCAAAAGACTACAATTACTACTATTCACCAACAAATCTTTCCAGCAATAACCACTGTGAAATAGCGGGACCCGCTGGAAATGGACCATCAACTGTGGATGGAGACAGCTGGTAGGAGTTGCAGTTATAAGTCCAAAAACAACTCAGCTGTTTGAACCCAATTTGGTATCAACTTCTCACTACATTGCGGCAAATATATAGAGAAAAAAAAACATATACATGCATTCACATTGCATATCATATATTACAATAGATATATTTTTGATACATCAAATACATCTATACATATACATATATATATTCTGAAAATATATATGTATATATATATATGTAATGTATTTATACGTATTGATTTACCTCAAAAGTAAATATATACACATGTATCCTCAAATATAAATATACCCCTTACCTCAAATATGAATATAAAAATTCAATATATGTATGTATCTAAATCACACACATTATATCCAAGTAAATATTTTTGGACTGTCTTTTTCAAAGCAACTCACCCAGATCGACTCCGTCAGTGCAAAAAACTTGGAACAAAACACCATGAAAAACATCATAGTAGGAACTCATAATATCTTATTTACTTGGTGATTGAACCAACTGATTGGTACTGGTAAGAAATCACAATTGGAAATCTCCGTTTAGGATCACAGTGAATATGAACATTGAGTTTGAGAAATCGCCTTTCGTACTTTCGGGGTATACACGCCAAGTCCTCCCAGCTTCAGGTTAAAGAGGATGTTTCCATAACCCTCTGGCAAACCGACATGGGCAATGAAAATAAACCTTTTGAAGATGTATCCCCTATTGAAAATTCAGATGTTCCATTGCTATGTTAGTTTTCCAAAGGGTAACCCTCCAATTTTTCCCACCATGTTTAAAAAAACCTTGGAGTCTTTCCCCGACATCCAACCTCGAAAATGGGGCTGGAGATTGTCACCGCCTTGGTCAAGCGGAAGTGGAGTGAAGTTGCTGGCTGTACACATGCAATAAATCAATCAACCAATGGTTAACTCTAAGGGTGCCCCTTGAGTAAGAATCCCTTCCATAGGGGGATCCTAGAAATCCAAACCACCGAGCCCCAAACCAACATATGAACCATTCGCTGAATTAAAGACCATGCAAACTTCAACAGCAACTTTCAATCCCAACAATCCACCCCAACATCTAGTACAGTTTCAAACACTCCATCAAAAATTGAATGGGACCCTACCAACGGACCCCTACGTAAGTTGCGATCGAGCTATTAGATACTCGGGTTTTTTCGGGGTCCGGATTCAGTGGGTCCTGTTGGAGATTTCTTGGAAACACATTTCCCCCAACAAACCAAGCATACATCGTAACTGATTCCTTTCAATGGATGGAACCTGGACTTTTTCAAACCTTGATCCACTGAGAGCCCCCGGCAATGCTTCCATTCTGATCCTCAATTGTTGGACTGTCAAAAGGGTCGTGGGAAATTTTGAATTGAAAACAAACTGAAGTTATACACTCCCTGAAACAAACATAGCCCCTGAAAATAGACAATCCCAAGAGGAAATTCATTTTCCAACCATTAATTTCCAGGTGCGAGCTGTTAGTTTCAGGGAGGGTATACTCTTCCTCAAAATCATCCAAGTGGAAAATGATGGAACATGATGGAAAATGGGAGCCCTGGAAGATGAGCTTAGTCTCCAAATGGGCAATGTTCCACTTCGATGATTGTTAATCATCCATTATGAGGCCCAAAATGTCAGTTTGCCGAGATGTAAATATGTAACGTAAGCTGGTGAATGGAGTACTAACATCATGACTAGGATCTACGGATGGCGCCTCTAGCAGTGGATTCTGAAAGCTCAATTATCCTCTACGCAAAGGTTCAATGAAAAGTAATGAAAACCCATCTTTGCAAATGTAGACTCAGTTCACCAAATCGGTTATTAAATGTTGCAGTGGTCAAAGTGCAAACAATAACTTCCAGTTATCTACTGAAAAATTATCGGGTTCTTTTAGCTCCGCTTTTAACTAGAAAAATACGATCATCCCTCGCGTGCAGTCATGTCCTCCACGCTTGGAAGTGAGGGGTCGTGAGACGACCACATCATCCCTGGGCTCCTTTGCTCCCTCGATATCATAGGGTACTTCCAGGTTCAGGATACTTAGTAACTGGTTATATGTAGGTTTATAACCCTAGTTAGGGGACATATAACCCACTTATAGAGGTTATAACCCTGGTTACTATCCACTTACTAAGTATCCTGAAACTCTAAGTAGTCAAGTTATCGGGTTCGAAATGATGTTTCTCCGCCTGTGAGACCAAGAAACCATCAAGTGAAGCACCCCATCCTTGAGAAGAACCTTAGATGGCTGCAACTCGTAAAAGCCCCCGAGGGGAGGTACGAATGGCCGAAAACCTTCCCCATTCTCCGGTGATCTACAACGAACATCAAAGGCAACTAGTAGCGTGTTGGTGGTTCCAACCCATCTGAAAAATATGCGCCAAATTGGATCATTTCCCGAAATAGGGATGAACAAATACATATTTCAAACCACCACCCAGTTAAAAAACCGAGGGTAAAGCAGGCCCTGAATCACACAGGCCTTATAATCTTCCCAGACTCACCACAGAATCAACAAAAAATTGCAAATGGGAAAGGTATGAAATGTTGAGGCTTCCCACTGTGAGAGTGGCATAGTTGTAGATCCGATGGTTCCTAAGTGGCGACACAAAGCTCTGTCAATGTGTCAAAACTATTACGAACCTATACGAATCCAATATATATATATATACACATATGCAACAAAAAAATCAACATGTCAGGATTTGTAAAACAGCAACTGGGTGCTTTGCTCTTTACTCCAATCACTTCTGTCTTATTTTCATTGGAAAAGGATGGATAAAACAAGAGCATCTCTGCCCAAGTGCCCAAGGGAACTGGAAACGTTGAAGGTGAAGAAACAAAGGATTTGCTTATCTTATAGATTTATTGCTTGTTGGGTGGTTGGACAACAATTAAAAAATATTCCCCACATGGTGGTGAAAAAATGGTGATGAATCCCATGGTAGAAAGGAACACATCAACTTAAACAAACTTTTTCTTTGCTTGGGGGTCATGGGTCATCAGAATTCATTGTTGGTGATGCTCAAACACCTTACTTTCTTCACTCCCAAGCTATCTCTGAAAGCCGAGAGGCTGTCTTCCACTTGGCGATGCGGCACGTGCCTAGCACGGAACAAACTCTGTTCATGGCCCTGCTGAAGGATGAAACATGTAGGGAAGTGCCCTCCAACCAGAAAAAACAATCCTAAAAGAAGCTTAGTATATAGATTTCGTAGCAAGCCATCTATTAAACCCAAATAAGTGTGAAATTACTGGAAACCCGGTCCAAAAGGGAGAGTTTTTCACCGTGAGGAGTTTAAACAAGGTCCAAATTGTCAAGCATTCCAGAGGGTGAACTTGGGTTTCTTTGATTATGCAGGGCTTTGAGCTCGATCATTTCTGTTTGGACCTACCTGCTAAAGGCACCATTGTGGTTTACGGCCCCCCTTTTATTATTGAGTATAGTATATACATGAGGGACTTCAATTCATTCATTTCAAGAATGTCCAAATGTATCCACATGTCGGATTTCTTATAATGACTAGAAACATCATGGATCCGGCTATGTTTTTTACATGTGCTGCTCATGTCGGCACTTCAAACCGAAATTGCTGAGCAAATCTTCACATCTTTTGGGGTCCAGCTGAAAACACAAGGAGTGATGGAAGAGAAACTGCTTGCAAGGTGGCTTCCGAGTTTTCTTGGTGTTTCCAAAAATAGGGGTACCCCAAAAATGGATGGAAAAACCTATTCTGAAATGGATGATTTGGAGGGTACCACTATTTTCGGAAAAGGTTGGTGAAGTTCATGGATTGTGGGTGAAGTTCATGGATTGTTACAAGTTGTCGAGGCAAATCTCTGTTGCAGTGACTTACATGAAAAAAAAATCCCACACATTTTTGAAGGGGCGTTCAGGGTATAAGGGACAATTGCCAAAGATTTGCCAATGAAGTTGTATATAAAAATCATGTGTAACTTCTCCCCCTCAAGTCACTCGATTTTTAGTCCAGTATAGCTACCATGAGCCCCCAAACCCATGACAAATAAAGGTTTGGGCCACCTAAAAACCAGGTTATTTACCATAAAAACCTCTAGAAATGTAGGTTTTGGGGGCCCACGGTATACTACTTGATTTCCACCACCCAGAAAACACAACCTCAAGGCCCTCCCATCGAACATCACATCTTCCACCTGCTCAAGGTCAATGTCAGCCACCACACAATGCCTGGGAGCCGTTGCTTCGACTGTTTGGTGGTTGAAAAACCCACTGAAAAAAAAACATAGAAATCAACCATTTTTGTTAGGGTAAATATTGGTGAACTAATGGTAAAACTAGTTGGTGGTTTCAACCGACCCATCTATTTGAAAAAATACGCGCAAGTCAAATTGGTGAAACCCCAAGGTTCGGGGTGAAAATTCCAAAAATATTTGAGTTGCCACCACCTAGATTAATAATCTCAAAATGGTTTTCCTCATCGATTTTTGGAGAGAAGTGCCTGAAGCAACAAAAGCATACAACAGCTATGAATCTGATCTTGATCTACATACCCCCCCCTGGAAACTAACGAATGTCCCTTGAAAAAAAAAAGGTGCTTGGAAGACCAGCCTTTTCTTTTGAACTGATTCATTTTTAAGGGATATTCGTTAGTTTTCAGAGGTGTACTTGGATGATTTTTTGAAAAAAAAATCATGGTCTGATTCATCCAATCCCATCTCACCTATGACTCCAACTGCCGAACGCTAAGCCGCTAAACCCTTCACACCTTTCCCCTGGGATGCCCAGTGACGTCGCAAAGAGCAGCAAGACGGTGGCCTGGCAGGAAACAGCTACCAGGCCTTCACGTGAAATGATTCATCTTGGGGTGGTTAACACAAACATGTCTTTAAAGAGCCTACACCACGGAAGATTAACGGCTGGAACATGTCCTCATGGAGGTTTGGTTCAGATCATTTTCCTTTCTTTTCATGGGTGATTTGTAGGTGAACCATGTTAATCTTCTAGGGTGTATCTCAAGAAAGAAACATACACCCCCGAAATTCAACATGGAACCTGGAAATGATGGTCTCCAATGGGAATCTCCTTTTCCAAGGGTCCGTGTTTGTTTTGGGGGGTGTAAATGAAAGTGTATGGAATGATCCAAAAATAACAAACTGGCTTTCAAAAACAAATGTCAAAAAAAAACAGCACCCTGAATCACCCACCGTTTTGAATTCCTGTTGAGGAATTATAGAACTTCCCACCCGAATTCCCAATGCATTTTTCGTGGTGATTTTGGTTGCATGATCATACATTTCCAAGAGGTGAAAGCCAAAAGGGGAAAAAATCTTCTCCAGGTGATTCAGCCGCCGTGACCTTTTCATCCCCGATTGTTGGAGGTCACTTATCCACCTGAAGTTTAACATAGTCCCTGAAAAGTTACCTTCCCAAAAGGAAAGTAGTCTTCCAACCATCATTTTTCAGGGACTATGTTAAACTTCCAGGGAGTAACCATTGAAAAGGGTCACTTAACCATCCCAAAAAGGTCACGATCGCAGAATTGCCAGGCTTTTGGATTTCTTGCAACAAAATCCATCTGACGGAAGCGACAGTTATATACCAGGTTCTCCAAAGTGACCGCGTTTGGACCCATAAGTGACGTCTTTTTGGGGCTGAAAACCGTGACCTCCATTTGGGGGAATCAATCCAGGTCACATTGAAGAAGCTGGAAAAAACAACACGCAGTGAAAACCATCTTGGGTTTAAGCCGATGGTTTCAACAAAAAAACCTATGAAACCATCACATCAACGAAGGATTTTTGTCGAGCCTTGGAGTTGTGCTGCGTCAAAGGAACCACCTTAACATCCAATGGAGTGCAATGGACATGCCGAAGATGGGTGTTCAAATCTTGAGGTAGAATCTTCTGTAGGTGCAATTTGCAAAATCTGAACAAACTGAAACTTATACACACCCTAAGAATCCTGACCCCTCAAAAATGGCTATTTTGAGGATCCGGATCCCTGTTATACAGGTTCAAAAACTTCCATTGGAGAGCCCAAGGATTCTTAGGGCATAGTGATTTTTGAAGGATGCAATTGAGCTTTCAATAGGCCACTCTAGTTTGATGGAACAAAAATAGATGATGAAACTGCCGAAATGTCATCATTCATCAAACTTGCGCGGTGCCATTTTTGCTCTTCTTCGGTCAATTGCTTTACATTGTCAGATTCCTCACTTGCGACAAATCGGGAGTGAGTGAGTGATTCCGGCCCTTCCCATGCAGGAGAAGTGACAAACTTGTCACTCTTCAAAGGTGGTGGAATTTCTGCAGTTCATGGATGTCTTGTTGTTGCAGTTCTGCCGTTCCATAGTTGCTGTTGCAGTTTTATCTGAATTGTTTCGGTTCTCATATTTCCTACCTATTTCTACATATTTCCATGCCGTCTCGTCTTGCACAAGCGCCTATCCTGAACAAACAACTTGAAGTAGTCACTCATACCAAACAGCACCAGCTACACTCACACAGTGCAATCTGCCAGATCTTCCGGCAACAGAAAAATTGCAATCACTATAGATTCTTAATTGCACATGCCAGACATACATGTATTCAGTTCACAGTTTTTGAATGAAACAAACTAGTTGGTGCTTTCAACCCGTATGAGTCAAATACGGTCATTTCCCCAGGTAAGGATGAAAATAAACAATCCTTGAAATTACCACCTGGAAAATATACGTAACTCCCTTTTTCCAGTTGAACCCCTCTGAGCATGAAAAACCCTTTCATCCGAGCCAAAAATTGGACAGTTTTTCGTTCGTGGAAATCTGTTGGAAAATGTGTGTTTATGTTTTTTTGAAATAGGGATCCTCAAAATGATAACCCTCCAGGGAACTATCATATCCCACCTCGGGAACAAATCATCGACTCAAAAGTGCATTTTTGATGGGATATGTTAGTTCCCTGGAGGGTATTACATTCCGCCACCTTCAATGACAAGCAAATTTGAAAATGTATGGAACTCTCAGATCCAAACAAATATCATTCGAATAGGCCGACTCCTCAAAAGGGAAATGAACACATCTTCCAACCATCCATTTTCAGGTGCGAGCTGTTAATATTATATAAGGGAGGCTGTTTTTTTTGACATCACCACCTTGAAGCTATCCATGAACCATGCCTAAGAACTTGGTGATCGACCATTGATCGACCCAGGACCTAGGGGGTGTTTCTCCCCACTTAGTCACTCAGTTGAATGGACTCTTGTGGTCTTTCCCAGCTTCCCCAGGCGCTGGGAACGGCCGTTGGACTTTCCAACGCTGGGGCCGTTTCGGCGAGATCGGGCCATGCGACTTCCTGATGTTGTTGCTGGGGAGATGTTTTCGGGCAGCTGGTGGTTGAACCAACCCAAATTGAAAAATATAAGTTCGTCCAATTGGATCATGTTCCCGAAGTAGGGATGAACATCAAAAAAATATTTGAAACCACCACCTCGTGTTTTTTTTGGGGAAGGAAGACAGCAAACTGATGTTTTTTTTGTTGAAGCTGATTTGGCGTTTGGTGGAGTCACTGATTTGGCGTCCGGTGAAGGTTTGTTTGATCTGTTTTTCTGTTTTTTGTTTTGGGTTCAACTGTTCACGGTGTTTTTTTCCGCATCTTTGAAACGGCTTGTTTTTCGGGTGGAAGTCACAAATATGATGACAACCTTGTATTTTGGTTGCCGCAATCGATTTTGTGCTTGCAACCAAAGGTTCCCAACGTGAAGGCCCTGGTGGTGCCCATGCATCTGTCTCTGATGGAGGTCGATGGATGGGTAGAGTCACCTGCCCGGGGCAGAGTTTTCAATGAATGGAAGCTGCCCCCGTTGGTTCGACAAAGCACAGTTTAACTTAAAAACATAACAAAAACTCATGTTTATCAACCAAAACAATACGTTCAGTTTAACAAAAAACACTATTTTTTAACGAACAACCTAATTGTGAGAACCTAGCATTAGGTTGAGAGAGCTTATCCCAAAACAAAACATCAGGGACGATCCGGGGTGTTCACAAGCTGCCAGAGGAATGTTGTGAAACTTCACTCTTCCTCCAATTTTCTTGGCCCATCCCAAAAATCCAACCAACCTTACCCATGTCATCCATGTATGGTATATTTCCCTACATTGACCATAAAAATCAACCAAATGTAGGTAAGTATGCCGTGACCATGGATGGTATGGGCTAAACATCCAGGCGAACACCTCTCTGAGGTTCGGCATTTGGGTCCACCCCTCCAAAAAACATGTCATTTAAACCCCGTTCACCTCAGAAGGTGAAGGTTTGACTGGCGGGTAGACCTACCCTCCCTGAAACGTAGCAGGTTTGCCCCTGAAAATAAGGCTGAACCCAAAAGAGAATTACAATTCTTCTTCCAATTGACCAGGTGGATATATTGGATATCCATTTTATTTTGCGCACGACCCCACCCATTTTGTAGAGGAAACTGGAGGGGGGATGAATTATATAAATATATATACATAGTCTTCCCAAAAAAATCCCATTCTCAGGGGGCGAAAATGTATGGAACATCTTCGTTTCAGGGAGGGTTTTCGTACCCGGCAATTCAAATAAAACCGCTTCACCAAGGTACCGCATAATTGGGCGAAGCACGTGGAGATGTTGGTGTTTGAACCGTGGCTTCAAACCTGGGTCGTGGGGGGTCACCAAGCAGGAGATGAAAAACCACCGGTTTTTTGGGAAGGCAAAAAATCACCGACGTTGCGGGGGGCGAGGAAAAACCCCCTGAAAATGAAGATGGCACCGAAAAACATAATCCTAAAATTTGAAAAGGACAGTTATATATCTGAACCGAACTTCCGTTTTTTGGGGTTCCATGGCATGTTAAAATTTTCGCGGGTGTAAGGCTACTCCACTACAAGTTTTTTCAATGAACATCCCTGGAAAAGATGGCTGAAACATCTGAAACTGAAACCATCATCTATCTCGCCACCTGGGACAAACAAATTTGATGGTGAACCATGGGGGGGGGAGCTAAATTCATCACGTTGCTGCTTGCTGATTGATACACCCAAATCATCTGACTAGTCAGCTATAGTCATACTTACATAACACCCAAAGAAATGAACATCCAAAATATTTGGAACATTATCTACAGTAATTCCCGATATAAGATATCTAAGTCTATGAAGATACTTTTCATTGGTTTTCATTGGTGGTAAAATTTTGGGAGGCAATGCATGTACAACATAGAACCTACAACATGGCATCTCTACATCTACTTCACTCAGACAAATCATTAGCAAAGGGCAAGGTTCTGATGATGATCTTGGATGGACATCTAATATTTACCATGCCTTTTGTGTATACTGTAGGGTTCAAAAACTTCCAAGTAAGTTGCGAACAAGTTTACCTACACCCTGGAAAATTGACGTCTTGAACCCAAAACATTGGAGGTTTTGTTCAAATGACTTTTTCCTTTTCAAACAGGTGATGTTTTAGGTTCCAGTAAACTAACATGGCCATGGAAAATCAACATGTTAATAGGAAATACATCTTCAAAAGGTCCATTTTCCATTGCTACGTTAGTTTACCGGAGTGTAGGTTCCAGCCGTTCAGGATTTCAAGGGAATTTTTTCGGAAATTAGGAGACTCATCCTCCTCCGGTGATGGTGTCGCATCACTGGATTTTTTTCAGTGGTGGGTCCCAGTGACGTGACCCAACCGGATCTTTGCCGCTTTTCTAAGGAGGAAGGAACCTGGCCATTCGGCCGCCGGCCGGATCCAGTTAGGTACTCACTTTGGGGGGACCCAAAAAAACATGACGACACAGCATCACAGCACACCCGTTTTTTGTTTTGTTTTTGGGGAGCCAGGCAAAAAAATAAAAGTACACATCATGGAATGTTGGGTACCATGTTTTGGACATGTCCATGTTTTTGTTTCTCATATCATCTTTTGTCTCTGATCACAATTTGATAGATCCGGGAGATTATTGGTGATTCTGGACATATGACCCAAATCAGGCGCGCTTAAAAGGAAAAAGTTCACATCTCTGTTACTTAGACAGTGGATTCTTGGAGGGTGCTACGAGTGTGGATATATCGGGCGAATAGATGGAAGGCTAAGGCTGTAGATAGTTCATCACCACCGTCACCATAAACAAACCCACTTGAGGGAGATCCGTTGTTTGTGACCTTCAAAGAATGAGGCAAATGAAAACAATATGATAAATGAAAATATATCATTCTATCTACAAATAATGATAAATAGGCAAAATCTCTCTCCTTCTCTACTAGTACGGTTGATGGAAGAAACCCTGCACCAAATAGGTAGTTTGTCCCATCATTTAAAAGGTCTTGTACATCCCAAGTGGTGATCGCCGAGATTTCTGAAGCATCAATAGTATCATGATGAAGAATCCATCGATCCGGTTCTTTCACATCTAAGTTGTAGTTGGACATGTGACATGATTTTTCCCTTGATTGGTCAACACCAAGGTTGCAGGATTTAATATGTGTACATTGCGCCTCTCTCTCTCTCTCCTAATGTAAACTAATTGGTGGTTGAACCAACCCATCTGAAAAAATATCAATCAGTCAAATTGGATCATTTCACCAAGCATCGGGATGAAATTTTGAAAGACATTTGAGTTGCCAGTTACCCAGTAAATCATGTGTGGCTTCCTTGCTCGCCAAATTTTGACCCCCCGGGTCCGGTGTGGCCACACCTTTCGTTGGTGCAGCTGTGACATCGTGGGTTGAAACCCACCGGGCTTCACGCTGGGACCGGCTCCGACTCCGGAGCCCAAGGCTTCACTCAAGGGTTCTTCGAAAGCTCTTCCTGGAAGGCTGGGTGAAAATGCCCAGGTTCCAATGACAGGGGAGAGGAGAAGGTGAAGCAGCTTTCCAGGTGGCTAGGTTTTGAACATTGTAATTTTGAGGGATTTTCATTGGAACACTTTAAGAGCTCGCCCATGGAAAATGGCGGTTGGTGGACTACTTTGCTATTGGGAAGGTTTTTCAGGGCGGATTGTTAAACTTGGGGGGGCATTATACTGCACATGGATGCGTATGGACTGTGACACAAAAAGCCCAAGTTGCGTGACTGTTGGACAAACAAAAGCAGGTGCGTGTGAAACAACGAAGTTATGTGAAGTTGTTTCATAAAATCCCATGAATTTGATCCCATCCACCACGGCTCCTATGTTTACAAGTGGCACACGACACGCTTGTGTTGGAAGTCTAGGAAGCTGAAGAAAAATCGTCAAAAGTGTAGGGAAGGTGGAAGATGCATCACATGTTGACTCTGCCATTTGAATGCATAATATAAAATCATTCCTTAGCACGGACCCTAGGAAAAGTTATTATATTCTGATCCTATACTATACATTGTGCCAAGATGCCTAGTCATATGTCGCACTGATATTTTCACCCAATTTTTCGTGTCTCCAGTACCACCACCCCTACGTTTGAGGTCAAGTGGCTCAAGACTTCTGCACTGCTGGGTGTTTTCGAAGGCAATGGTCCACCAAAAGGATCCCAATAATCTCCTGAACTGCCAGCAGTGAACAAACAAAATCAGCTTCCCCCCCAAAAAAAACACCGAAAACGAACATGAAACATCTAAAAAATGGAGTTTCAAACTTTTTGGTGCACCTTTCCCCTTGTTTTTGGAGGTTTTGAATTTAACCATCCTTTTTGTTGGCCAACGGTTTCGCCTGTGATTGTGGGGGGCCAAGGTCGAGAAGGTTTGATTGAAAGTTGGTGAAGGTTGTTCCCCCAAGGATCAATGCTGGGTGGATTTCCCAACGGATGTCATACTGTTGATGGTGGAAGAAATACAGTACACTCACCAGTTGATAACTAGGTATTTACAAGGTTTTAGCATCATCCCAACTGGTGCATGATTTCTTCCATCAAGAGTATTTCAAATTGGGAATTTGAGCCTGAAATTTGTGACTCGTTTCAAGATCTGAGTCATTGCTGAACTGATTTCAAGCTGGGAGCGTCTTTCTATGGCTGCCGTGCACCAATATCTAGTCCCAAATGCTCCATGTATGCGATATTTGGTAAATATTCCATACATGGAGCATATCGGCATAGGAAATTCTTTGCAACTCAATCTTCGAAAGCAAGTGACTCCAAATTTTCAACATTGCAGAGTGTCCACAGCCTCATGCGGCATTCGATGGCTGTCCTGAGAAGATCGATGGCTCAAAGCAATAACTTCCAGGACGACCCCAAGCAAGGGAGCCTGTTTCACTGGGCTGCAGTCGTCGGCTGCTCATCCTTAGTGCTACTCTCGAGCTCGTTTTTTGCCTGAAAACCGCGGTTTTTCTGTTAGCAAAATAATTCATGATCCTCTGGGTTGCCAACCTGCAGCAAAGAGCGGCGTCTTCCAAAACAGCACAATAAAACACAAACAGTAGAGAACTCTGAATCATGTCATTTTCCACCAACACTAACACCTGGATTCGTCGAGCATACCTGCTTACAAACTGAGTATAGACTCGACATATATAAATAGAGCATGGGTAGGGTTGAACATGGTGCTATATCAGCTACACCCCTGAAGTTTAACATGGAACCTAAAGTTTACACCCCTCAATGGAGATTCCAATCATCATTTCGGGGGTGTTGAAGTTTTGGCAACCCGCCTTTTCCGGAGCTAAAAATGAAACATCAACTGTTTCCAACACGAATCGAATCTCCCGGGGTTGCGCTGCTTGTTTCGCTTGGATACTGTTGATTCGCCAACAAAAAAAGAGGTACCAACAAATTATGCTATATACCTGGAGGTTTAAGCCAACAACAAGCGAACCGAACCACCAACAGTTAGTTATTTGTTTAGACTCATATAACTGATCTACCGAGAAAAAAATATATATATATATACAAATTCTCTTATCCCAGAAGATTCCTTGACCGTTTGAAGTTCTCAAATCTCATTGTTTTTTTGGCAAAAGGCCCCCCTTTTTTAACAAGAAAACCTTCCCAAATTTGATATGTTTTTCCTCCAAGCCACAAGCTGGGCAGGAAGGAATTTCCAGTCTCGGCCTGAAGCCATGGGGAGAAGGCTCATCCTTTTCAGCTGCTGAGAAAAATCTCTCTTACTGCTTTTGGGATCCTTTAAAAGAAACATTCAGAAAGAAAATTAAATATGTAATTTTCGAATCTTGTCAACTATCAGTCCGGAAAGTGATAAGATTCTGGGGCGCCAAAACCAGGACTGCAACAAAAATCAACCGGGAATTCCTACCTGGAAGTGACATGACATGAACCACCTTACCATGACATCACCTTACCATGACATTCAAGTCTTGCATTGGCAAACCTCCATGGTTGCCTTTAAAAATCAACCGGGCCTGAGGATTCCAGGGAGAAAACCTCAGATGTTTTGACTGGGAGTGGTTCAAATTGATCTTCCGAAGATGGCATAGGAAAAAGGACAACAAAAATTAGAACAGCAACAAACACATGAACATTAAAACATGATGCATTCAAATAAGTTTTTTGGACAAAACAACAGGTCCACTGTGATTTCAACGTATTCTGTCTTTATGCCATGGATTTTTGAACATCCTGACTTCGTCTAAAGGATGAGGTCAAAGAAGTTGAAGTCAGCCCTTTCGGTGGCCATCAAGTCCCCCCAAACAATCTTACTTTCCATTTTGCTACACCAAAACAAGCAACTGTTGATGCCTTAAAAAAAAAAATCAGGCCAACCCTGCAGGATGCACCCTAACAAAACCGAGCTGATGACTGTTTACGCTTGGCCAAAGAAATTGGACCTTTTTTTCTTCATAAAGTACCAAACTTACCATACCATCCATGGGATTGATATATTTACCTGCATGAATGGTTGTTTGTAATGGTAAAATATATGTTATCCATGTAAGTAAATATCAGTTCGAACCACCTCTACGAGGTTGATTTTGTTGGAGGGGATTTTGATCAAAACTCGTGGTTGAAGGTTCACCAGTTTTGAAAAACCATAGAAATCAACCACTTTTGTAGGTAAACATAGGTAAACTAGTTGGTGGTTTGAACCAACCCATTTATTTGAAAAAATATGTGCAAGTCAAATTGGATCATGAAACCACAAAGGATCGGGGTGATAATTAACAAATAGTTTGACACCAGTTACCTAGTTATTCATAAAAGGATGTCATGAACGGTTGAACCTCCATGTTCATATATAATAGCTTCGAAATACAGCCTGATGGTGCAAAACAAAATCCCAAAGAATGACCTCGACAAGGTAAAAACAAATGATACAACATGCATCTCAGAAGAACCGACGAATCCCCACAAATATATATTGTTGTGCAAGGCTTGAACTGGAAATATGAACAACATGTCATTTCTTTTTTGAGATGTATGACAAAAATCATCTCTTGTGGAGTTTTTCGTATGGTTTTTTGCCTTTAAAGTCCTTTTTTTGGTGGTTTGGACTGGTGAATTTTTCCCGGGTCTTCGTTAACGGTTTGGCGCCAAATCACCATTCGCTTCTTGAGACGACCGCCGGAGGTAGCATGCGCGTAGGTACCGCGGGAGGCGGCGGTGGCTCCTTGAGTAACCCCCTTCTCACCCGCTTTTGTTGACTGTTTTTCTTTTACACCCCCGAAAACTAACCCCTGGAACCTGAAAATGAAGCCCTGGAAGAGGAGATTTCTATTAAACACCATTTTTTTCAGGTTCCATGTTAGTTTTCGGGGGGGTAATTCAAGATTTGTTTTGCATCTATTTGGATAGAAAGCATTGCAACCCTGCAATCCCTCCTTCAGATTCACTCGGTCACTTGTTAGTCAACCTCAAATCATGTAATCATGACTGGTCAACCAACCCCCCTAACGTACCCCGGCGAGAAATGAGGCCTTACAAGTATTATGAAAGGCTTATATTACACATGGGTTTCCCTCAATCAGGCCTTATTAAACCCTTCTTTCTGATGATTTCAAACAAATCAACCCCGAGGTGGTGTACTTCGGGAAGGTCAGGTACCCCCATGACGGACCGGCGACTCCTCAGGTCGTAGAAGCTGTGCCACAGAGAAGAACTTGGGCCCAGGAGGCAGATATTTTTCATCTTCCTGCCGAAGTTTTTTTTTTGGAAGAGAAGATTACTATTTGAATATCCTTCGGTTTTGGCTGGGCTAAATGATTTTTCGAGCAAACCGCTTGGTTGTTTGGTCACCCCAAATTGTGTTTGGGAATCAAAGCCGATTCGAAATCCACAAGGTGTCATTTTGCATTTTAAGTGTTTGAAATGTATTTGATACGTCCTCCACTGCAAACTGACATGCGTTCTGAAAAATAGCGGTTGGAAAACGAAATTCCCTTTTGGGATTTGGATGGTCCCTTTTTAGGGGACATGTCAATTTCAGGGGTGGAAACAAAGTTGATTTTGAATCCTACATGTAGATGACAACTGGAACAAGGTCAGATCTCTTCGGTCTTCAGTGGTAGCTCCGGAACGAGGTAGCGATGTTTTTGTCAAAGCGCCCAAACATCTTATGAAACTGTTTTGGGGTGCCCTGAAATACACCTTTGAACCGTATCTATTGTTTTCAGGCAATGGTTGGTTGATGACGTAATTAGATTGTGTGTTTGAGCCTGTTCGAACAGCACATCTCCAAATAGGAATCGATTCCTTCACACCTTAAGCAATGCTGATGTCTGCTTGGAATATTTCATCATGTTCCAATTTGTCTGATAAGCTTGCCGCTTGCCATCATATCCCCCTTTATTTTGAGGCTTAAACCTCAAGCATCATGAACCTGATTCTAGCACAACTGATCCCGGATCCCATGTCAGAACTGTGCAAATTGTGAACATTCTTCTACTTTAATGAAGCTTAATTTAAACAATTTTTTCAAGCAATGGGTGCATCTCTTAGGTTTCCAGGTATCCGATGTATATTGTTTCCCCCGAAAACTATAAGAACGTTGATTTGGAAGACGATCCTTTCCTTTAACAAATGGTCCCCCCTTTTTTTGGGAGGAAATTCGTCAGTTTTCGGAGGGTTTTTCCTTCTTTGGCTCCCATCACCTGCCTTCTCAGGACTTCTGTCTGACCCTTCGCAATGCTCTCCCTGCAGGCTCGTTGCAGACCGACACGTCTCACTGGGAGGTGATGTGAACCGTTGTTTTTTTTGTTGACCAGAATGTCGGTTAAAATTTAACCCCTTTTTTCACACACACTTGTTCGTGATGATGTAGACTACCAGTTTTTCCAAGGTTCACCGGAGAAATATGGTGGTCGTGATTTTCCATCTGGGCAGGTTTGCCAATGGAAAAATCACACGGAGCAAAAAGTGAAACCTACTTCCCTTCAGTGAGTTTTGGGGATGTTTTCTCAACTCTTAGCACAAAACATCACACCATCAGAGAAACACCTGCAATTTTTGTACATATAGCTTTAAAAACAAAAATCACTTGGTAAATGTATACCTAAAAACTCAAAGTTCAAAGGATATATGTATATAAAAACAGAATGGTATACAGTAGGTTCAATACAAATTAAACATCACATAGATGATATATACATATGTATGACGTATTAAAACATATACAGCATATTCAAAATAAATAAACGTAACAAACTACTACATATATACACAGACATTTGAAACAATCACACATCAAGCGTTGGATATATTGCATTGTTGTATATTGGAACATACTACCCGATGAACATATTTATTTTACTTTTTTGCCTCATCAAAAACTAACTATATATGAGGTAAAGTATTGATATATAAAATAAAATACAAACAAATATACATATATATATATATACATATAACAAATAAAATTATATATAGATATATCT
>DF245004.1:0-21611 GCA_000507305.1 Breviolum minutum Mf 1.05b.01 | reverse complement strand
GGGGAAACAATCAAACTCAAACACGTTCCCCAGGTTTTTTTGTATTTGCTAAAGTGGAGTGGAGTGACATTTTTTTAGCTTCAAGGCGTGTTTAAGATTTAACAGCTACTTTGGGTACGTGATGGAACATTGGTGATGTTGTTCCTTGTCAAGCACCTGGAATGCTTACACAAGGAATTTTGAATACATGGTTGGTGAAACACCCAGTTTTCACAATGTGAATACATCTCATAATTGCAACTCATCCAACTGAAACAACCCTTTCCAACGACTTTGAAGAGTTGTATCTCCAGAGTTCTTGGGTTTTGTCATCGCAACGCCTGTGATGACTTTTTGAAGGTGCCGAGTATCATCGTTTGCAGAGATATATGGAGCAGCAATTCGAGAGGCAAACGCAGCTACTTGTTGTCATGGAAATCTGAGGCCACCCCCTCAAGAAATAAGGCCTTATGGGACTATTAACCACCATCATCCCTAATGAGGCTTTATTTTAAGCCTATTTCCTGGAAGGGGTGGCATTGGGGGGAGGGTATATGTTAAATTCCCATGATGTTGGGCTCGGGGGTGGCATTGCCAGCGGGGAGAAGGGAGCAAAGTTTTATTCCAATTGGCGAACAAAAACAGGGATGTTTTTTCTCATTGCCAACTGCAAGCCCCAAAGTGCTCAATATTTCAACAAATTTAAAACCAACACTTGGAGTAAACATAATCTCTGAAAGATCCTCTGAAATTCTTAAAAAAAACCACGGGGGAACTGTATTTTTGCGTACACCCTGGAAAAATTAAGATGGAACATGAAAATGATGCTTTCCAAAAGGGTAACTTTCAGGGGTGTACTTCAGCTCTAGTTGCTCCACAGCAGATTTTTTCCATGTCGGACAAGTCTTTGGGAGCCAAAACCACTGAGATAGATCTTCCTCCTTGTGAGGTAGGGGGTAAGCTGCGGGAGGGGGAAATTCTTCACCACCCGGCCCCCCACAAAACACATCAACCCGACTTGAAAAATGAATTTTGCTCCCACACCTGAAAGATTTCGGCCTTTTTGCCCTAAAAAAGCCTGAAAATTTTGGAAGTGTCCATTTTTTCGATGTGTTTCTGGTGAAATTCGTTTTAAGGAGTCTTGTTGATTCCAGTGCTTTAAGAAAAAGTGGGTTGGCAAACGCCGAAGAAGTATCTTGTTTTTTTTTTGGGGAAGGGGTTGGCCAACATGCTGTAACTTCCTTCACAAAGCTGCGCTAAAGATTGGCAGATAAAAGGTTTCAATGTCCATGAGATTTAAAAACGAAAGATCACCAGCAAGCAGGTACTCCTTTCTAGCTAACCTAGCATATCATAGTCATAACAGCAGTTTGGAAGAAGCGAGGCACCTTGTTTTTTGGAAAGCTTGGCCATTAAACTGCAGCCACTAAGGCTGCTGTTGGACTTGACACTCGAAGTGCGTTCAAGAACTATGGGAGTCCCACGTGTGAGTAGTGTTGACACGCCGACGATGCTTGGACCTGGTGTTGTCTTGCCCATTTGTTTGGACGGGGTCAGCCTGAGCCACAGGTTTCAGGATTGTGAAATTTCCACCAGCCCAGAAGGTAGAATGGTTTTTCCTAGCAATGTAAACGTGATGTCAACTAGGAAAATGGGGACTTCCCGGCATATAAACAAGTGTAGGGGCGGGACCAACATGCAAAAGCCTTTTTGATCTTGGTGGATCAAAAACTGAGGTAAACACAAATTTTCTGAGCCAGAGGGGTCTGAAGGAAATGGTCTTAGCTGTCTTTAACATCTACACCCATGAAAACTAACATATACCCTGAAAATTGATGGTTGGAAGAAGTTTTTTCTCTCAATTGGGTGATTTTTAGCTTCCATGTTGATTTTCAGGGGTGTAGAATCTTCTCCAATCTATCGTTGAGAAAGAGTAATATTTTGGGATGCTGGGATGCTAGGTTTTTGAGGTAGTATGTTCGTACGTAATGTACAGTAAATATGCCACCAGAAAAAATGTTCCTTTTTCTTCTTCCACCCAAATTTCCGTTCCCTCCCTCCCCCACAATTTGATCCCCCAACAAAAAAACCGATTTCGGGGGGGGGGTTCCCTGTCCTCGGGATTGCCTTTTTGAACTGCTAAGACAGCGACCAAGCAGCCGCTCGGTGTTGGAGGAAGAAACGCCAGAGAAGCCGATCGAGCCGATAGATGGGAATGGGATCGACGATACCTTGAGATTGCCACAGACGACGACGCGTGACTTGGAGGTTCCGGTGTTTTCCGGTAGGGAAACATGGGGTGCTTACTCCAGGCTGATATTCACCACATTTGTTGGTCGGAAAAAGGGGGCTGATAGATTTTCAGGATAGATTTTCATGATAGATGAATGAGTGAAGTGGAACTTGAAGCTGCTGTTAGTGTATGAATATGGCAGGTCCGGAGGATTCCTGGATTTCCAGGAATCGAGTCAATACCTCGATCGGTTGACTGGCCCCGTTCGTTCGAGTTGATAGGTGGTGTTTTAATGGAATCTGCATGTGAGTGGCGACTCACTGGCTTTATGCTTGAACAATAACTTTCCGAATGACCAGTCCTTGACCAACTCAGACTCTGCCTAAAAAAAACTACATGCGAAACCGCATGTCCGCTGATCCTGCAGGCTCATCTAGACTTGAAGCAAGGTGAACTGATGCGTGCGAATAGTGCTTTGACCTGATTGAGTTGGGTGGGGAAAGGCCCGGCAAACCCAGAAGAGCACGTAATCAGAGTGAAAGTCTTGAACCTAGACTTTCGACGCGTTGTGGCACTATGGATGTTGTTTCATTTTTTTTGTCTTGTAAAAGCATGTTTGCCAAGATGACGAGGTAAGTCATCTTTACCTTAGATCGATGAGATGGAACCGGAACAAAAGCACTGATTTCCGTCTGTACTAACAACAATTCCAAGACATCAACATGGTGAATTTTCAAGGACTCCATTTTTTCCGCATCAACGTGGGCATCTCCCAGTCTCAAAATGATGGGTGGTATATACCATCCTAAAGCTAACAGTTCGCCCCTAAAAAAAGGCAAACTCCCAAAAGGAAACGAGTTTTCCAACCATCCATATGTTGGTTTCAGGGGAGGTTATAATTACTTCCAAGCATTTCCCATGGAATTCCCAAAGGGAATCTTCGACTCCGCCTCAACGGAGTGGCCTGGATGTCTCAGGTGCCGCTCGGGACAGCAGCCGGAACTCTTTTGTCCGCAACGCCATGCTGGATCGACATTTGAAGGCTCAAACCCAGGCAACCAGAGTGAAAGCAGCCCGACAAAGGACCATACGCGAGACGATTCTGCGAGAACAAGAAGATGTGAGTTGGAAAAGTCGAGTGAAACGCATCTTGGTGGAGTTTTTGGAGGAAAAAAAGTGGATGAGAGGGAAAGGTAATGGATATGCTCAACCACATTGAAGGTATCATGGTTGGGTTAATGGGAGATTAATGGGTATCTATGCCTATAGGACTTGAGGTAAAACGTTTTTTTTGATTTATAGACTTCGATCTTGGAATGTTCTTTCGCGGCACGATTGTTACTGGCTGGAAGGGCCCCACCCCAAGTTTACCTCCGTCTTCCCGGATGAAATGACATTGCACGGTGATTTTGAAGGAGAAGCTGAGGGTGATGCAATTTTGCGTACTTTTCTTTTTCGACAATTGACAATGGCTGCAAAAATAACGGTGTAACGGTGATTTTGACCTTGTGTTTTTTGGTTTTCAAGTGTTTTTTGAGTTTTAGGTTCTCTCATAAAGTGACCCTCAGGAGAGAAGTAATTTTCATCGGGCTCCTCGGGGGATTCGAAGGGGTCCGTTTCATGAAGATGAAGCTTTCAGGTATTCACTGCTTCTGGGTGGTTGTGTGTTCCAAGACTCACGTGGACCCATTGTTTAAAGAGTTTTTAGTATATTTCTGGCAAATGGACAGGAAACAAACTTATCTCAAGGTCCAATATTATGCGTTTTCTTCTATTTTTTTCCTACTAGGGAAGAGGGGGCAGGAGGGGGCGGAAACATATCCCGGAAAAGGCGTGCACAATTTCAATTGGCGATCTTTGGTGAACGCATGCTTCAGGATGGGTGCTGTCTACCTACGTCACCAACTTTGTCATGGCAACTGGATTGCATGTTTTGAGGGGGAGTAGTGACTCTTCAGATCTAATGTCATGTCATTTCTGTTGCATGGCCATGCTTAGAAGCAGATAAAACACCCCGAAAACTAACATGGATCGTGAAAATCACCCCTTTGAAGAGAAGAATCTTCCAAGTCATCATTTTTGGGTTCCCTTCAGTCAAGATCGGTGACTTTTCCAAGAAACCAAAGACCTCAAGATGCACCCAAGGCTGCCGATTTTTTAGTTCAATCTTCCAGACCTTGCGATTCAAAGCTTTTCTGGTCGTATTTCTGGGGTGTCAGTTGAGCCACTGGAAACCAACACAAACACAGCAAAATTCGCCCACAACAGAAGGCTATGTCAGGCTTCTCCCCCCAGTGAGTCATAGTACTGATGTTTTTCAGACATCCCGGTTGCACGAGTTTCGGGGGGTTGTTACGCATCCAATGTCGGGGGGCTGATGGGCCGAATTCGTGAATGAGGCATGTTTCAAAGAACACTGGCAGTACGACTCACTTGGTTCCCAAAAACCTGGTGATTTCCATTTTTTCTCTCTCCGAGGGTCTAAAAAAGATTGACGCTTTGCATCAGGGCTTGTGATGCAGACCCCTCTTTTTTTGGCAGGTTTTCACATCGCCCCTAAAAGGGCGTAGAGTAATGGTCATCAACTTTTTCAGTGATGTTTATTTGGGGACATGTGGCTAACCCAAACGATATTTCCAATTCATTTTGGACAGAGCTACCGATGTCGCTTTCTTCCAGCTGCATGGGTCAACTCGCCCTTGCCGATGAACATTCCGCATGCTTTCCCAATTTTATGGGCGGCAATTTCCCATTTCCTTAAATACACCCCTCACTGTTGCATTAAAACATGTGGGTTTTACTTTCTGCCCCCGGTGTTTTTTCCGGAACCTCCCGAAACGCGAAAGGTGGGGTTTTCCCTTGAGTGTTTTTCTTTTTTCAAGGTGATGATCCTATTCAATGCCATTCTGTTGGGCGTGGAGATTGATATCGCAGCCAAGCGAAGTCAAAATGACATGCCCGCGTGGTTTGGAATCGCCGCCCGGACTCCGGACGACTCTTTTTTTGGGGGGCCGCGGGAGGGGCGAAGGGAAAACGGCGGGCCAATTGTTTCCTTGTTGGTCGGTGAAAAACGCGGTTGTTTACGCACATGTCATCACCAAAACACCAAAAGAAGCTGATTGCTTTGAAACTGGGGAATGTCTACCGGGACCGCTTTGTCAAGGTGAATACCTGCTTAGTAGTCATATTTGCGACGGAGACCTTGGCGAAACTCTTCGCTTTGGGCTGTGGGGGCTTTTGGCGTGGAGACGCCTCTTAGCGGCCTGAAGTTCACCATGAAAAAAGGGTGCCGTTGAGTGGTTTTCGTCTCTTTGGATGGTAAGAGGTCAGGTTAAGCTCTATCAAGTTGTTGGTTATGAATCAACTTGTTGGCTATGGTGTCTCATCCCAAAGTTTTCGGTAGAAAATGGTGCTGAAGCTCGACTTTTGAGTTGCCGGTGCAGGAGTTCCAACTTCCTTTCAAACACGTCAGGCTTTGCATGTCATCTCGGTGTTTGGTTGTTTTTTAATGATCTGCCAGTGATGTATATAGATGTAAATAGTAGCTTTGAATGAATTAAATTTAAATGTAAATATCACACACACACATACATACATAATCATACATACATACACACACACATACATACATATATCTATATTTTCATATATTTACACACACACACATACAATGTATATATACTGTACATATCACACACAGTCACACACCAAAAACAACACTTTTCGAAACATCCCAAAGCTGCCCTTTTTTTTCCCCTTAAAAAGGGCGTAGTTTTTGCGGTCTTTCCAACGAGTGCCTGAAACCTTGGGGTGCCTTGTGGTATGCTGGGCGGAGCTAAGGATTGGGCTTGGAACACCTTTGATTTTGCCACTTGAATCCTGCAGGATTCGGAATGTTTTTGTTGCGTTGGAAGTTGTTGTTGTTGTTGTTGTTGTTGTTGTTGTTGTTGTTGTTGTTGTTGTTGTTGTTGTTGTCGTCGTCGTCGTCGTCGTCGTCGTCGTCGTCGTGGTGGTGGTGGTGGTGGTGGTGGTGGTTGTGGTTGTTGTTGTTGTTGTTGTTGGTGGTGTTGAATGTTGGTGGTGTTGTTGTTGTTGTTGTTCTTCTTGTTGTTCTTCTTGTTGTTGTTCTTCTTCTTGTTGTTGTTGTTGTTGTTCTTCTTGTTGTTGTTCTTCTTGTTGTTGTTCTTCTTGTTGTTGTTGTTGTTCTTCTTGTTGTTGTTGTTCTTGTTCTTGTTGTTGTTGTTGTTGTTGTTGTTGTTGTTGTTGTTGTTTTGTTGTTTTTTGCTTCTTTTTTTTTTGGGGGGGGCGGAGGAATCCTAGCTGCCCCCCCCTTTAGCAGTTATCCCCCCGTGGTGGTTCCGGGGCCAGAAGGCTGAAGAGTCTGATCAGCATTTTCCAAGGATCAGCCTTTCTCCAACACATAGGGTTTAATCTTTTAGCCAATCTGAAGATCATACCTGGTGATACCTGAGAATCCATGATGTTTAAAAAAAAATCTCTGGTGGATTTTTTGGTTGACGTTATTTTTTGTACCTGGCTTTTTTGAGACATTCTTTTTTTGGGAGTTGCAGAGGCAAGAATCTATAGATAAACCTAATCCGGCTCACCCGTACATGAATCGTTGGCTGATTTCAAGAAATACCTCAGCATCACAAGGGATTTCTTGGAGAGTAAAACCATGTAAAACCTATACCAACCATGAATGGTGGAAATTGGTGAGAATTTCAGTGACCAGGTTGTTTTCAAGGACACATAGCTTTCCAGTCACCTTTGCTGAAGGTCATCGTGTTTATTTCGGTGGTGGACACCATCGTATACCTCTGGGCTCATAGTATTCCAGATGGTGGTGAGGGTGAAGGTTTCTGGTGAATGGAAGATGGTTTTCAATGGGATGGTATGTGATGACAGCCAGGTATAAGCTCATTCATTTGCGTTTACATCGGTATGCCGTTTGGGAATAGCTAAGGCAGCTAAGGCTCGAGATCTTGTTAAAGCTGGCCTTTGATAGAAAAGCTGGTAATGACAACTGTAATGATATTATTTTTTGAGGCTTGTGCTGTGCTGTGATGCAATTGAGCAGCCTATCCTACCTATCCTGAGAGCTCTCGAATAGAAGGAAGGATTATCACATGACATGATTGGCCTAAGTTGAACCACCAAACAAACATAGCTCAAGAAAAAGACTCTATTCGAAGAGGACATTGGTTTTTGGAACACCCCTTTGCTTTTTGATTCTTTCTATTTTTTTTGGTAACCATGGTTTGATTGAAGCAATCGGAACGGCTACTAATTCCTCGACATTTCCACTCAGTCAACTTGGAAGGGTGGATTGCAGTTCGACCAAAGAAAATCATCCGGTCATCTTCGACGGCATCGCTTTTGACAAACAAAAAATCCAAAAACTGGCAGTAGTATGCTTTACAAATCAGTCGTTTGTAAACAGCTTATAAATATAATATACATGCTTATGAATCATGCACACCCTAACATCCAAACTCCTCCGTAGATTTGGTGAAGATTTCTTCACTCCCTAAAGACTCAAGGATCGAGCCAATGAAACCTTGGCTTTTTGCGGACCCAAGGTTCTCAGTACTTAAACGTCATGCAGAGTCTACGCTTGCTGCGCACCCTACGTGGTGCACGGGCCTTAAGGCTCTTTCGCTATTTCCATGCAGCCTGGCAAATCTTAGATCCCCGAAGGGAGCTATGGAGCTATGTTACCAGTTTCCACCCAACGAAAATATTCATGACGCACATTGGCACATGCAACTTTTTTTTGGGGGTCGTTTTGAGTGATTTGAAGGAAGATGTGCTGCCCTGTTGATGTTGGAAGAAGGGTATCATGGCAACTCTAGTGCAAAATTCGTCATCATTTTAGAGTGGAAGGTGCAACTAGCTTGCGGTCTGTCGGCGCCAGTGGGTGATACAGGTTGGGGCATCAGTCTGTTCTCTGTTTGGCGGTTCCCAACAACGCTGCCCTGAAACGCATGAACAGCATAAACAGAACCGCTTGTGCCACCAGTAAAACATGGAGTTTCAAAGGAGAAATAGTCATACAAAGTCGGCCCCTACGAGTCATAAGTAGGGTTATAGTCCACTTATGGCGGCTATTTTTTCCCCAGTTACCCATCTATGAGGTGATTTAAAGGGTCCCAGAACTCCATTTACAACGATCGGCTCGGGGCCGACCGGGCGTACACTTCAATCACCTCAAACTCAACAGTTTGCCTGCCTCACAGGCACCCAACTTTTGCCCACCATTTTGGCCTGCATTTTTTTTGGGGGGGAAATCGGCACCCAGCAATGCAGTTTCACCACACACCTCGACCCGTCTCGAGGGATTGAGGGCTTTGATCCTCTCCATTTTCAGCACGATGAACTCGCTCATGCACCTCGACCGATTCTTCCAGATTTTTTTTTTCGATGCCAAGCAGCAATTTTCGCTGATAGGGAAGCCCATCCTGTCGAACTTTTTCGGACCCAAACACGTTTCGTTCTTTTTTCCCTTTTGTGTGCATCAAAGGGCAACTTTTCTTGAGATGAACATGACATCTTGCAACATTGGCTTGAAGTTAAACGGGGTATATATATAACACCAACAAAAATATGGGCATCATTTGCTCAGCTCTTCACCCTTTGTTGAACTGCTATTTTTCTGGGTGCCCGAAACTGAGAGGGCCCCCAGTTTTTGAGTGGTTGGGAACCCAGGAAAATGGAAGGAAACGCAGTCCTTGAGCCAAAGAAAATGGTTACCGGGGTAGATTGGTAGGAATGAGAAATTTTTCATAGCACGCACTTTTTTTTTGGGTAATTGGCTGAATTTTTGAGGTGGACCTTGACCTTATTGCTCATTCTTTTCTATTGCTTCAGTTGCATCTTCGCGCAGCTGGTGCTTCTCGGATGGGAGATTTCTTTAACAGGTTTTTTTTCCATACAAAAACCCCGGTGGGAATGATGACACCGGAGGAGCGGCAAGGGCTGTAGAGCGCTAGTCTAAATCTGCCCCAAGGACAGACCATTGTCGTTTCTTGTCCGCCAGCAACCAAAACATTACTATTGCCGATGCGGTGCCTGAATGCACGGAACAAAAGTTAATGGACCACTGGATCAATGTGATGGAACCTTGACATGTTTGGGATGGGTTTGGAGCCTTTTTTTTTTCTCACCAAATAGCTTTAGCTATAGGGGTTCTCACTTCAAGTTTAGGGGTGAGGGTTCGTAGATTTTTTGGATTCGTTTTAGGGGGGCTGTCGGGCAGGGCATCGTCTGATGTGTGTATGGGTGAGGGTTCGCAGATCTTGATTCGTTTTGGGGGGGGCTGTGGGGCAGGGTGTCGTCCTAGGTGTCGTATGATGAATGGGTGAGGGTTCATAGATTTTGATTCTTTTTGGGGGAGGGCGAACACCTAGATTGTAAAGGATTGTTAAATCAACATGTTGGCATACAACCCTGCAGTCTTTCGTTTTAGTCAGGTCGGTTTTCATTCGCCCTCTGCCTCGACACCCATAATTTTTTTCATTCCTATTCTTTTTTTTTAAAAGATTTTTTGAATACTACATTTGAATTTATGTTTGTATCTTGTCTCTGAATATATATTTATCTATTATTTATAAAAGTTGAAGCTTGAATATTTTGAATCGATTGAACAGACTGCGGAAATGGCTGATACCTTTCCGTGCTATTTTTTTTAAAACTTGACTGACTGGATTTTCGATGTGAGAGTGGAACTCGCTGTGTATGCCAAACTGAGGATAGTATGTTGACCCTCTTCATGTCGATCACTGGTGGCATTGATTGGAGTACCGTTTATGAGCCCCTGAAACCTGTGGGACTGCAGGCTTTATGGCTGATGAATCTCTATATTGTCATCGGCTTCTTTACGCTCCTTGCCAGAAGTTTTCTTCCTGTTTTGCTTTGTTTTGTTTGTGTACTTGTTTGCGTGTTTGTGTGTTTGTTTGTCTGTCTGTCTGTTTGTCTGTCTGTCTGTGTGTCTGCTTGGTTGCTTGATTGCTTGATTGTTTGGTTGCTTGGTTGCTTGGTTGCTTGTTTGCTTGTTTGCTTGGTTGCTTGGTTGCTTGTTTGCTTGTTTGCTTGTTTGCTTGTTTGGTTGTTTGGTTGTTTGCTTGTTTGTTTGTTTGTTTGTTTGTTCGTTTGCTTGCTTGTTTGTTTGCTTTGTTTGTTTGTTTGCTTGTTTGTTTGTTTGTTTGTTTGTTTGTTTCTTTGTTTGTCCTGTCCTGTCCTGTCCTGTTCTGTCTGTCTGTCTGTCTGTCTGTCTGTCGAGTCTGCGAGTCTGTCTGTCTGCTTGCTTGCTTGCTTGGTTGCTCGGTTGCTTGGTTGCTTGATTGCTTGGTTGCTTGGTTGCTTGATTGCTTGGTTGCTTGGTTGCTTGATTGCTTGGTTGCTTGTTTGCTTGTTTGCTTGTTTGCTCGTTGGTTTGTTTGTTTGTCTGTCTGTTTGTCTGTCTGTCCGTTTGTCCGTCTGCTTGCTTGCTTGCTTGATTGATTGCTTGATTGCTTGATTGCTTGATTGCTTTTGCTTGACTGCTTGATTGCTTTGTTGCTTGATTGCTTGGTTGCTTGTTTGCTTGTTTGCTTGTTTACTTGTTTGCTTGTTTGTTTGTTTGTTTGTTTGTTTGTTTGTTCGTTCGTTCGTTCGTTCGTTCGTTCGTTCGTTTGTTCTTTGTTGTTGTGGTGGTGGGTGTTGGTGCTGTGGTTGCTGCCTGAGTATTGATTTTCTTATTTCACGATAGTTTTGGACACTCCGTTGAAGCATTTGAAGTTGAGCTTTGGACCATCTCGGTGTTTCAGTCGCATGAGATGTCCCGAATGTCACAAGTTTGTATGGTGTTCAGTCAAGGAAACCCCACTTCTGACACAAGAAATCCTCATGCAGTTTCCCTACCGTTTCAGTCTGGCCAAGGATCCTGAATGTCGTGACGGGTGTGCCACTTGGCTGAGGAGACGTCAGGGCAGGAGCGGCGTCTGTTTAGTGTAGGATAGGTGCGACTGAGGATGACAGTTTTTTGTGCAAGTTTTCCCCACCATGCATTCTTACTATGTGTACTTACTATGTGTAAATTAAATGAACACTTCTGATGCGTAAATCAATACGAGGAGAAGCGTGGTAATTGTAGCGTTTTCCAAAAAATTATGACGTTTGCAAGGTTTCATGGCCAATGCCAGAAGATGAACCCTTTGGTAGTCGTAGTAACATTCTGACTTACTAGCTGGCACACTGATTGGCTACTCGCTGCCAACAGTCCGAAGGGTCCAGAAGTTCGCAACAACACCTACTTTCTGCAAATCTAAGCGCCCAGCTCTCCAACCCTCCAACCATCCAATTCCTTGAACCACCTATCTAGATCTAACCACCCTAAAGCAACCCTACTAAAAAATCATCCAGAAAAGTGTGTGAACACGTTGTTATTTTTGCTAAATTTTTGATTGTGGTGAAAATATATTGCTGGTGCTAAGTCTGCTCGGAGCGACCAACCCTTCCTGCAAGGTTTGTGAACAGGGCGATTGAGAGCGCCAGTGCGGACAAGGCCCGAGGCCAAGGGCCCAGAACTTGCCAATTCAAAGGAAATCGGGGGAGAATTTGGTTCACTACTTGGCGACCAGCACTTCCTTCCTGTTCATGGAAGGAATCCCAAGACCAACCACCCGTTTGGATGTGCAAACCCCCCGTTGTAAATAATGGGGAATTGGAATCATCAACCTTCACCCGTTTGTCCTTCCTCGTTCAGGAGGTTGCTACATTGAAGCAATTGGAAAAACGCACCGAGACGATGCAGTCCTTCCAGGAGGTCTTCAGTGAAATGGATGAAACCAACCGTAATGAGGTGGGGCAACTGAGTTGGGTTTTTTGCATGGCAATGCATGCATCGTTTTGATATTTTTTTTTGCTTGGTGAGTCCCGGCCCCTTTTTGGTGCTGGAAAATTTGTGTCAACTTACTACCTCCTCTGTAGTAATCAAAGGCCTGAACCTCGATCTCAGAGGTTTTGATCCCAAGAAATGTTGAATAAAAACCCAAGGGTTTTTCCCCAAAAGAAGTAAATTTCGAATTTGGAGACTAAGACCTTTCCGAAACGGGTCTGATGAAGCGGCAAACATTCGATGGACAATTCCCCCGGCGTTTTTGGGATTCTTCCGGCAAAAACAGCTGAATTTTTTTAACGGGATTTTTTTCGCGGGCCAAGTTCCGGTGGTAAGTTAGGGTCCCATGTACCTGGGACCTGTACGCAAGTTCATGTGCCCCCCTCTAGTTGCACTCCCCTGCAACAGAGTTTCAATTGGAAATCGGATTGTAACCACCTGATAAGGGTACCTAAAGGCCGTGTTTTTTTTAAAGCTCGTCAACGTTTTTTTTTCTTCCCCCCTCCATTTTTGCATTAAGACCTCCAGGTGTCTATCGAAGATCTTGAAAGTGCACTTGCTGAAAAGAAACTGGGAACCTTTATGGAATCGTTGGGCATTTCCACCAATGACTCTTGCTTTGCAGGAATTCGACGAATCCTTCAAAAGTGCCATCAATTTTTCCTATCACTTGTCATCCCTTGAAGTGGTATTGGGTCATTGGCTTACATTACGATTTTTCGAACCACATGTTCAAATGCGGCCTTTTTTTGAGTTTTTTTTCGCTGGCATTTGGCACCTGCCAAAAAGAACCACTTAAACCCCCGAAAATTGGAAAACTTACCTTGGAATTTCCTTTTTGCCAAAGGGATGTTTTTTCCCGTGGTACATATCAGGTTTTCTGACATGCATTTGTTCTTAGATTCGATTTGGAAATTCCCCGAAGCTTAACAGTTCGCCTCTGACAAGCTACCGGCTCCCAACAGGAAAGGATCCTCTTCCCACCACCATTTTTCAGGGGCCAAATGTTAAACTTCAGGGGTGTACTCCTGTCGATTGTGTGTTGCCAGATTGCCAGATCGGTGAAGGTCTAGTGCTTGAGGCCTTTCCGCTTGTGATGATAACACACTCCACATTTTCGCGAAGCTCAAAGGCTGAAAAGATAGGATTTATCACCATATTTTCGTTCACTTGCGAAACCAAAGCTTCTATTCTTCAAATCAAAAAAATCTGATATTTTTAATTGCGTTAGACTTTCATAATGTCGGTGTCTCTGAATGCTTTTCCAGCGGCAAAACTTGTTTTTTTTTTTTTCTGGCCAAGGTGGGCCAATTCTTTTCCTTTCCTTAAGAAAAACCAGGGCAACATGTAGAGTCGACACTGTAGAAGATCCGGAACTGGTTGGAGGGTTTCCACTTTCAGGCAAGAGGTTGTTCACCCTTCCCCAAGCTTTGTCGAGTGAGAACGTCCGTTGAATTTTGGACCCAGGATATTTGGGGCTTGTTTATTCTCATCGACGCGGATCACAACGGTGTCGTAGACATTGATGAGTTCGTAAATGGTGCCTTAACATGACCAAATTGGGAGGAGCTCAGAGGAACTCGGAACGTGCGTTCATGAACATGGATGAATTGAGCCGACACCAAAATTGAGGATTTGAATGCTCAATGATGATGATTGTCTAGGTGGTGAAACTTCAAATACTTCAAATATTTTCACCTCGAAATTTGGGGAAGATTTCCAATTTGACGAGCATATTTTTCAGATGGGTTGGTTCAACCACCAACCAGTTGTGTGTTGGGGTTTCGGGTTGGCGTTTCACCGAGGTTGTATGAATCTTCGTGGTAATGCCAAGAGTTGCTTGGCGGCCTTCAACGGGGGCGATTTTGGGGACGCAAGGGGAGACCCGGCTTCAAAGGTTGGAAACGGTGGATGAGGTAAAAACCATGCCCTGGATAATCCGATCATTTACAAAGCTAAAGGTATTTTTGGACAGGGAATTGTTTCAAGCAATCTTCGTTCAGGTAATTGTAGGTTGGTGTAGATTGATTTTGTTGAGTTGGTCCCAAGCATGCGGAAGGTTTCTGGGGAGGTGGGGTACATTAAGGAAATAGTGGGTCGCCAGATTTTGAATCTATGTGAAATCTTCCTGACACCAATTTTCTAACATATCCCCTGAAAATTGATGGTTGGAAGATGAAATTTCCTTTAAAAACTGGTCCCTTTTTCAGAGGACACATCAATTTTCAGGGGGATACACATAAAATTCCCATCATCTTTTTGATGGTCTCAAATGGCTGGGGTTGACTAGGTCATATTTCCTCCGTTGTTTTTTCCGGGAAACCTCGCCCGTGACATGTGATCATCAACCGAAAATCCATGAGATTTTCATCGGTTTTAGAGGCGGCGGCTATGCCAACTTTGGAAAAAATTCCAAGTTTTCAACGGATGAATGCCGAATAGATGTAACTGATGTAACTGATGTAACTGTATATCGATATTTTGTTTGGGGTTTAGTCTTTTATTTCCGACCAACCTTGTTTAAAAGATGAAGCTTGGAGATGGGGGGTTGCCAAAACCCTGGGGTTTTTCGGTAGGTAAATAACCCAAACTTAACCAACCCTCAGAATCCACTGGTGGCAAACCAGTGTTAGCGACCTTTCCCGCCGGGAACGGTCACCCCAAATGGTCGTGATTGTAATGGAATTCCCTAAAATGTCCCAAACATTCAGGTTGAGGAATTCCAGGTAGTTTGCCCCAGGATACTCATATGCATACATGTACGCACAAGTATATAGAACCCCTTGTTTCAGAAGTGCCTTTCAAATCCACGAACCCCAACCTTGCAATGTCCTAAAAGTCCAGGTTTACAGGTAGCGAAGATGAGCTTTGAAAACAAGTTGACGAGTGACCCGGATCCAAGTTCAGCTTGAAGAAGTGGGAGCCATTTTTGGTTGGGGGGATGACTCTTGATGCTAAAAACCCTATGGGAAAAAAGTAGCCGGATTCTTTTCTGTAATGTTTAGTTGATCATCATATTAATGGTTCTGGTCATTTTTCAAGGAAAAAACCCGGAAGCCATTTTCTCTTCCCAGGGGTCATTGGTTGGTTCCGTTGGTGTCATGTAAATAATGACCCCTGTTGTCGGAGGCAAATTGTCTGAGCTCGAGAGCCTTAAAATCCATCAAGTCCGTATCACAGACTTGAAGATGTTTTGAAACGATGAAATTTGTGATGCAGTGGGAAATGTTGACATGTTGATTGGAGGGATGGAACAAGACAAGAACATATAGTCAGTCATGGTTGGGTGGTAGTTAAGTTTTGGTATCTTAAAGCATTTCTGTAAGCACGCCTTTTACCAAAAGCACATAGATACACACACAATATGTATATGTATATATATTACTTACACATAATTTTTCGACACTTGATTTGAGTGTAAAAATATAGGTGGCATATATGTACCGTTTGTATCCTTTAAAAACGCCTCCAAGATTCCGCCGAATTAATTGCAGCTGTACACGGGCGGTGTTTTTCGAGGACAATCCATTAAAGATCTCACTGAAGACGTCTCCGAAATCCAATACTTCATGAAGTACCTCGGCTGCTATTTTGGACTCACCACCAGCTAGCATAAAAAATGAAGGGTGAGGCGTTGGACAGTGGGCCCACTGAGCCGATCGTTGGCACATGGAGTAAAAAAAGAGGGCACCCAATCAATGGCAGAAAATAAATGGGTTTCACTGGGGTTGTTTTTTTCACGTATATTTTTGGAGTTATGGGACCCTACTTGTAACTGGTTTTTGGTCCCACTTTAGCATGGCCACTACTGCACTGGGGCATTTTCAGTGACGGGTTCATTCAGAGAAAAGTTAGGATCGGGTAATTTCAACCAGAATGAATCTCAATGCCAGCGAGTTTGGGTTGTGCCGGTGTCAGTTAGCACAAAAAATGGCCCAATGAAACAGGGACCTAATATTTGCAATTCTTGGAGAAAAGAAGCAACAGCAACATACCTAACATACATACCAAGGTGGTAAAACTAGACCAACGGCTGGACCCAAGAAACTTTGCGGTGCCAAAATGCTTTCCCCCTTCACCACCTGTGTACCTCTCAGGAAGTACACGGCCAAATTGATGGTCCGAGAGCATTTGTGAGCTAAGTTACTGCTTAAGGCAGTGGAACTTCTTGGACTAACAGCCCTGGAAGTCCAACTACCATGATTTTTTGAGTCGGGGTTTATACCCTCCAGGGAATTAACATATCCCACCTTGGGAAAAGGAAAATCATCTTCAAAAGTGAATTTTGATGGGATATGTTAGTTCCCTGAAGGGTATTTATCATCATCATCATCATCATCATCATCATCATCATCATCATCATCATCATCATCATCATCATCATCCAAAGACCTACATTTTAACATGGTTGTTNTATGTTAGTTCCCTGAAGGGTATTTATCATCATCATCATCATCATCATCATCATCATCATCATCATCATCATCATCATCATCATCATCATCCAAAAGGAACCACCATTTTTAACATGGTTTGTTGACTTCCAGGGACAGTGTTTTTTTATCTGGCTGCGTAGCCGCGAAAAAAAGGGATCACCAAGAAAAAACAAACTTGTAGTTTAATTGATATATCCTCGGGCTACAATCCAAGAATTTTCCAACATACCCCTGGAACATACCCCAGACCCAGAACCAACAGTTTATGAAGGAATTCATAGGAATTCCTTTCATTTGGGGGTTTGGCGAGGCCTGGGGTATGCTCCAGGGGTATGTTGGGGTTCTCTTAGATACAAGCAAGTAGAAAGCAAACCTAGCTGACAAAGCTGACTTGGACATCATGTTCAGTACGCAAATAAATCTAAGTACAAATAGTGTATTTTTTAGCCATCGATGGTGGTTTGCCACCAAAAACTATTTTGTACTTACTCGTGAGTGCACGAGAGCGAGCTCACGTGAACATGATCTACAGTAGTTCTTGGGCAACGTAGGTCGGTAGCAAAGAACACATCCCAGTCTACATCACCCCAAGCTCGGTCAGGGAACAGACAGGTTGCGACCAGTGAAGTATTCCAATTTGGACAGATCAATGTATATGTTTTCCCTTGAAGTTAAGCCAATTTTGGATGATGATTAGAAATTTCCGCGAACAAAAAAATGGTGGTGGAGAGAGACCAACCTATTAAAAAATGGGTGCTTAAGACTTCCAGGGTTTTAGGACATTCAATTGGTGTAAATGAAGATATATGAGAGAAACATATATCTATATAATCTATTTATATATGTCGGGACATGTGATCAGAATCCAAATCATCCCAAATGCGAAGTGCTTAGAAAGACAAGGCCACCCTCCTCCTAACACACTGAGTTGTTAAAACAGGTCCATCCTCCAAGTTAGGTTTCATGCCTACCTCTTTTAAGTGGGCAGAGCAGGGTTCTCAGAAAGGTTCTTGGATGATTTTCTTTAACAAAATTCCTCGCATCAAATGGGCTTTTTGGTACGAAAATTCATGATCCTCCACACAAATCTCAACCCAAAATTTCCGGGAAAAATGTCCTGATGGTGAATGGCAGCCGGTGGATATTTTTGCCACCCGGATCTTTTTTGGGGTTCATACCCCTTCAGAAAAGCTCAAGGTTTCCGAACCGCCAAAGGCGGGGTGCACAAATCGAAGGAATCCGAAGAGGTCACATCTTCAAACTGTTTTGGGTCACTTTTTCAAACCGGTGAGCTGGGCCCACTAGTGGGAACCATCATCAGGAAATTGAGGGAAGCAACCAGCTGCTGATACAAAAAAAATAATGTATATATATATAATATATATATATATACATATCGTGGAGAGATTTTAGCAGTCCCCGAAACTGCAAGTGGAAACCCCTGAGTCACTATCAACCATTGATTTTCAGGGGCGAGATGTTAGTTTCAGGGAGGGTATATATATATATGATTATGCATTTTTATGTTTACTTACACACACACACACATATATATATATATATATTTGTATACATATTGCTATACCGTAACAATCCGTATCTTCATTTTTGTTGAGTCATTTCCATTGATCTTCGGTCGAAAGAAGGGGGCGTTTACTCCCGCTCGCCGTTAGTAAGTGACTGGTGGTCAAGAAAGTCTGAGTTCGGGTTTCCCCCCGAAATGCGCGGCGAACGGATCCGGTGAAAAAAGGCAGCCGATGCAGGCGAAAAGCCATGACTTATCCGATGAGCTTCCCCTTGGTACCCGTTCCACGGATCCTGGGAACGGATCCTTCAAGTGCCTTCCCCTTCCCAAAAAGGTACTGTCGTGAAGATGATGAAAATTCCGGAAAAACCCCGTTTGGTGGCATATGTGTGATGGTTTTTGAGGAGGGTCGGTTGAACGTATCAGAAACGTGCGCTTGGGTACCGCAGCTGACGAGTAGTGTGGGAGATGTCTTTGAAACCCACTTATGCTGGAGGGCAGCATAGGCGTTTTTCTGGATAAAGCCGAATGAATGGGGGAGCTGTTTTGGAGATGGGGTTGATGCATTTTTCTACACAGTTTGGAGCTATTTGGAGCTTACATCACATTCATAGCTAGAAAAGGAGGAATGCCCAGAAATCTCAAGACAACAAAAAGCATAGGACTTGAACATGATGCTTTAACCACACATTTTCCAGGTTGCTGAAAATTAATTTTAGTTGTATTTTTTAATACTTGTTCACTTTTTTCATGTGCCACAAAAAAACCATCAATCCAAAAAATCCTTGATCCCCTCAAAAGTCACCGTTGCAGAAATCTTGGAACTTTGAGTTTCTCGCTTCTCGCTTGGTTCCCGCGACTCTCATCATTTTGCGGTGCAGTTCCGCCGTTACCAACCGTGGCTTTCTTGTGGCCTTTCGTTGGCTCAACAGTTAGAGCCGCCCGGTGACTTCGAAGAAAACAATGGAGAGACCTTCACCACCGGCCCTGGAGGAAGATGCAGAGGTGGGAATTTTGGGCTGGAAAAAATTGCGGGGGGCTTTTTGCTGGTAGGAAAACTGGTTGGTGGTTTCAAATATGATTTTTATTTTTACCCCTATTTGGAGAAGATTCCCATTTTGACTAATATTTTTCAAATGGGTTGAAACCACCAACTAAGAAAACCTTCCCCAAAAAATGGTCTGTTTCAGACAGAGGCCTTTTTTTTGCTTGTTTTCCGTTATTTTTTCGAACGGAACATCCCGTGTTTTTTTTTGCACCTACCGAATCCAACCCGGGGATGCCTCCAGTGGTAAAAATGAAGTTTTTTTTTCCCGCGATTCCGACACTAAAACATTTGCCGGTCCTCGTGGTGACTGGCATCCTGGGAGGTGAACCTAAAATATACCAAAACTTACCCAAAATATATGGATGTTTCCTGAAATGGCGGTACCCCCAAATCATCCATTTTTATAGGGTTTTCCATGATAAACCATCCATTTTGGGGTACCCCTACTTTTTGGAAACACCCATATACCTTCAAAAAGGGGGGGGGGGGGTGGTTTAGGGCCATCAGTTCGGGATGAGGCCGTGGATTTTTTCTCGGAATTGTAGGCGACCTCATGGATGTCATGGGCTTCAACCTACCCTAAGGCTCTAAGGTAGGCCTACCCTCAGAAATAAGGGTTTTTCCAAGGGCCTTATTAAGGGCAACCCATGCCTCATAAGTCCTTAAAACGGCCTTATTTCTGGCTCATCTTGGAATTTGCATCAGTTGAATGATGAGTTGCGGAGTGATATTCAGTTGAGGGGCCGCAGTTGTATCCCGGGGTGATAAATCATATTAGCCACCTTTTCTTTGAAGGTCTTTCAGCAAAAAAATGTTGTAGAATGTAACAAATATTAGTTGAAACAATGAACTAACGACTTGGACAACAGATAACAACTTCCAACTCCCCAGATTTTGTTTTTTCAAGGCGCATACACCCACGGAAATGAACGGCTGGAAGCTGACAAAAGGCACCAAAAGGAAAAGGAAAAACATCAACATACAAACCACCGATTCTTGTTACCCTCCCTGAAACTAATAGTTCGCCCCTTGAAAATAGGCCGCACCCCAAAAGGAAAAAACTCATCTTCGAAAGCATCAATTTTCCAGGGCAAACTGTCAGTTTAGCAAACTGTCAGTCTTGCGGAGGGTAGTTCTATTGAATAGACCTTACCATCAACTTGAACTCCCTAAAACCAGCCATCCAGTTGCCTTTAAAAAAAAGTGGTATGGATTCCAATGTTTTTTCCAGGGGTGTTTGCCATCCCCCCCGGTCCCCACGGTGGCGTTTAACCACGGCAGGATGCGGATGGTGAATCGGAAGCAGGGACCTCAATGGCCTCGGCGGAGATCGGAACGAACTTGGAAGGTGACTTCGCAGTTGCTCGGTGGAATTTCCCAAATGGCGTATGGTTTGGTGGTTAAGGGACCACGGGTGGGTTTAACAAAGGTAAGATGGACCAAACAAATTGTGAATTTTGTGGGGGTAAACGTCTAGATGACCAGTTTGGTTTGCTTTGTTGTTATTGCAGTGTTTTGTTTTCTGCTGGTAAAGTCTTGAAGAGAAATGGCCAAAATTCTCTGCAAATGTGACCAACCAGAGAGGGTACACCAGCAGGTTGGACGGCTGCTGGTATGGTGTAGTAAGGATCTTCCAGAAGTCAGATGTGTTGTTGAAAGACCACCTTGTCTCGCTGGTGGTTTCATTTTTTTTTCACCCCTATTTGGGGAAGATTCCCAGTTTGACTACTATTTTCAAAGGGTTCGAAACCACCAACTATATAGTTGTGTTTTAGGACATATCAAGATTTCAAATCGCAGCATTTCCGGAAGGCTTTTGGATTCTTCCACCTTCCGAGCCGCGTCCCAATCTTTTTTTCCTGGGCCAAAAAAAACCCAGCTGGAATTTTGGCCCAAAAGGGGAAGCTTAGAGTCATTTTGAATAGCGGTTCCGCTATTCGGTGTACACCTTGGACAATTAAGATGGAAGCCATAAATGGAGATTTGTTTTTTTTTGTACGATTTTCCTTTTCAATTGGGTGACGATTGGGTGATTTTTAGGTGAGAACCAGCGAGCCGTTAATTTTTCAGGTTTTTCTTTAATCACAAATTGCTGGATCGATGATCATGATCGTTTTTAATGGATCCGGATCACTTTTTTCCTCACCGGAAAAACGCGATTTTTTTCTCCGAAACTTGGATTGAGGAGGGGGCGCGAGGCAAGGATTCTTGAATCACCAAGGTATTGAAGACATATTTGGATCATCAATTTGTTCCTGGTCCAAACAGTTGGCGGCCGATTTCTTGCGATGTCCTTGTTTTTTAATTTTCAGAAGTCTTTTCATGTCTTTAAACCACCCTAAATTCATGGTGGTGTTGTGGGTATATTCGAAATTCTCCATGTTTTTTTAAAGATGAAATTCCATTATCTGAGCAATGGATAGAAGTCCCATCGTTACAACAATGGCGGATGGCGGTTTTTGATGTGCCGAACCCCGGCTGACATACCCAGAAGATAAGGGTTTTCATCGGGC